>CM060503.1:1316510-1482363 GCA_030544225.1 Skeletonema marinoi | reverse complement strand
TAACCCCTAACCCCTAACCCCTAACCCCTAACCCCTAACCCCTAACCCCTAACCCCTAACCCCTAACCCCTAACCCCTAACCCCTAACCCTAACCCCTAACCCTAACCCCTAACTTGGCTCTCCTGTTCAACATAGTGGCCACCAAGAAGTCTAATAAGACGCATACTTCTTGTTGATGTTCTCTCCGCCTCACTCATTGCGTCAAGAGTTTGAAACTGTGCTCGAGGAAGATGAAGGTGTCTTTCTGAACCAAAGGGATTGTTGATTTTGTCACCCCAATCTAAACCTCGACGTGGTAAAACTGGACGAGTAATGTGCAGACTTTTCTTAACACCATCAACGTCTTGAGGGATGCAGCGGTACGATGGGTAGTCATCAAGATTGAGTCTACATTCCAGGGGGAGAATGTAGAAGCCAGAGCAAACAACACTTGACGCCAACTTCCGAAACTGTTCATGACAATAAGAGAGCCAAGAGATTGCCGCTTCACTCACATCATGCATGCGTTGTGAGCTCAAACCTTTCCGAATTGTTGTAACGACGCATTCGAATGAATATTCGAAATAAACATTGACACGAATTCAAATTCGATATCAGTAGATAAATATATTCGAACAAAACCAAAATCGAATTCGTTTTGAATATTTGCCAATATCGATTTATGTGTAAGATAAAATTCAAACAAACATGTCAGACAAAATATCGACATCATTAGAAACCTAAATTCGAATAGCATATCGAACATAAAATTCGGACTCACCAGACACAAGTAAAGCTTCCTCGTTCGTAACAGCAGTGAGATTGGCAATAGATGCACCATGAAATTCAGTCCCAAACATTCTCCCATACTTTTCACACCACCACCCCATAGTATTCAAATATAGAGCCACGATATTACGACCAATCTCAGTAATATTGTTTTTCCCAACATTAACATTCCTGCGATCACTGCTCCTTCCCCACCCAAAGAATGGGTTGTGATGACGTAAAGCTTCTGGGAAATATTTATGACCGGGAGTAGCCAACCAGTATTGCATTGCTGTGATGTCTGCAAGTACGTCCTCGTTGCAAATGGGAAAGATTCGAAGTTGATTCTTGAGTTTCTGTAGCACGGGCACCATGTACGAAAACCATTCTGGAGAGGGATTTGCAACATTGACATCTTTGGGGAAAACACACGTAAGCTCTAGCCGATGCCCGTAACTTCGACCAAACATGTCATGGACGTCAGGATCGATCAATTTGCTGATTGTCTTTTTCAGTGAAGCAATTTGTTTTACCGTTGAATATGTTGATGGGTTGTCTCTCGTTCCATGGGACTTTGCAATGTGGATATGAGTTGAGTAGCATTTGACATTAACTACATTTGAAGCAGCTGGAAGACGCTTGGTGGATCCTTCTCCAAGGACAGGAGCAAAGGCAGAAGCAAAATCAGCGTTGACATTGTTTGCATTGGTGGTCTGAGTATGGTCACTGTCTGCATCCGCAATGATGCTGTTCTGCTGGGTGTGAGCAGAGTGGTCATGAAAGGGGGTGGGACCAAGGTCTTCATTGAAGTCAGAATCTTCGGTTGAATCATCGCGCGAGATGCTGACACCACCGTAGCATGGCCTGTGCTGATGAAGAGACATGCGAAGTTGAGTCTGTCCGAACAATGGCCTGTGAATCACTCGAATATTATTTCCAAGAATTCTTCGAGTTCGAAATGAGTACAAATTCGAACATGAAAAAGACATCAATTCGAAACAAATCACAAGTGTGAGTGTGATTAGAGTTGTTGATAAATACGAAAACAATGCACACATAAGTTCGAATTCAGATATTGAGAAAGATATTCGAAGACATGAACTCTTGCTTACCTCTTTGCACCCTCGGTGTTCATTGCAGAGAGGAGGGTTGTGTGAATACTATCATGCAAACGCATTGGTTCGATGATATATCCAAGATCGAATAAAACCTCACAATGGGGATCAGAGTCACGAAATGATTTAATACAATCGGCTGCTCTCTCCAGATTGGACTCCTTCATTGAATACTGGTAGGCACATACTGTTTCGATTTCAGCTTCCACCAGCATCTCAATCAAAGTCAGACCATGAATGCGCAACGTATGTTTGAGAAGAAATTTGTTGTTACTACTTGGTGGGTAGTCGAAATGTTTTACAATAATTGACCGGAGATTCCACACATCGTGATCACGTATCCATATTTGCCAGGGCTCTCGGACAATACGGGTACACCCCTTGAGTCTACCATTCGGTTTGAATGTACCGAAGCAATGCAGAAATTTTCCATTTAATGCATTGGTCAACATCTGGGGTGATCCCGTCGCCTTTATCATATCAACATCACAGTCACTCAGCTGAATCTCCTTTAGGTTGTATGGAGGTACATCATGTTCAGATTGTAGACGTATGTCTCCAGCATCCTCCACAACAACCTGTCTAAATGCACTCTGTTGGCGCTCTGACAAGGCACTGTCTTCCTCAGACATCATTTGTACAGTCTGCATAGTGTTGACATCAACAACAAATAGGTGTTAGATTCGAAAGATCGAGGAAAATCGAATATAAACTGAATCCGAACACGAGTTGAATTATTAACAAGTGACATATGCGAAGAGATGCAATGTTCGAAACAGAACATTGAGACAGTGACGCTTTCGAATTCGATTTTGCGATCGAATCGAATCGAATCGAATGTTGAATGTTGGTTCCATAGGAGGTAACTCCCTCCCCATCCACCCGTCTGCATCTTGTGCATGGAGAGAGACCTTCTCAGGCATGCGCCGTATTATCATTATCACATTGGCAAACAAACAATCAATCTGACATCAGCCATCTAAACCAGCAGATGCCTTACCTTAAGCCTACTACTGTGCTTCAAAATTATTACAATGCCACCCCACTAACAGATGATATTTATGATGACCTACTGAGACTTGCTGCTATTCTGTGCTGTGATGCGTTGAACTCACTCTCACAGCTGGCGTTGCGGTGCTAGAGAAGAGGAGTGACTGCGCCGCCACCAGTCGATGGTCGTGAAAAACCAAAAAGACAATTTGCAAAATCTCAGAAAGAGAGAATCAGATGGTTGGAACAAAAAAGAACATAGGCCATACGAATTCAGATTTCTCTGAGTGCCATATCAGAAAAAATCGAGAATTCGAATTTGTCCAGTTCGCTCGGCAATTCGCATCACAACTGATATGAGGAACAACAAAGAACAGGCCTATCGACAAATAAGAGTTCGGATAAATTCTATTACCACTTCGAAATACACGATCGAATTCCTCCGACGCTGCGCGTGTGCGGCAGCCTCAGCGCCACGACAAAAAAGTGCACATCGCAAAGACACAACAAGCAAGAGCACGACGACAAAGCACAACACAACCGACAACAACGATAACAACCATGCCAAAAACAAAAACAGAATATCGAAAACAGACGGCGGCGGCGCTTGCTGAGGATGCTAGTGAGGAGGATAGTCTGGAGGACGTTGAGATTGGGTGCATGCCAGTGATTAAGAGGGGCAGGATGGAGGGTACAGTGCCACCACAACAAAAAATGAGACTCATTTGCAAAGCATGTATGATGCATGAAGGGGTTAACCATCCTAGCCCTTTGACAGTTGGCGCATTCGACAAACATGAATACCATCCTACAGATCCGAAGAAGATGAAAGATGCATGCCCGGCATCACTGCCTCTGCATATGATAAAGGATCTCGGATGCCATAACCGTGAGTGGTTCATTGCCGCTTTTGGGAGCGACTATTTGGATATGACAGCGGCGGATATGGCTGCTGTCGCAGGGTGGATTGATCCGCGGTATGATATTTGGGATTGGGACTTCAACGGGACTCGACTTGATGACTGGAAGGAGAGGCGAGCGGCAGCGGAGAAGAAGAGGCAGGACGAAGAATTGGCGACAGCACAAAAGGTTGGTGAAAAGAATGGTATGGCAATGGTTGACGTTGACAGATTGAAGAAACTTGAGGAATGGGAGAAGGCACAGGCAGCGGCGGAGGCGGAGAAGGGCAAGTCAGACGGTAAGGAGGGAGCGGAGGCGGCGGCAAAAGAGACAGAGGAGAGCAACTCAGACGATGAGGGGGATGAGGTGGTTGCTACCAATAATAAAGATGATGGGGAAGGAGATAATTCAGAAGAGGAAAAGAAAGAGGAAGAGATGAAAGCTGGGGACAAGAGGGGGAATGACAATCAAGTGCCTGGTGTGCGTGCAAGTAATAGGAAGCGCACCAAAGTAGTGGTGTAGATAAATGAACAGTAAAATAGTACATGGGTAAGTAGTTCGAGCCAGCTTTTCGATTTGCCATAAAAAAATGACTTTGCATCAAATTCGATATTGGTTTGCATTCATATTCGAATTGGTATAAGCGCTACTAGTTGGGCTCATAACCTGATAGTGTTACACCCTAGATTCGAAACATTGATTCGAACCAAGATCGGCAATGTTGTCTAAGATATTAGATATGAATTCGAACCCATATTCGAATCTTTGATTAGAACCAACATCGACAAATGATGTCGAAGACAATAGATACAAATTCGAATCGTGATTGATGATATTTTCGAACACATCGGATTGACACCAGTTTATGCATATGACATACCAATACGTTGTAATACTTATACATGGCAATAACCAATTCAAATTTACGATTCAGATTGTATACTCGAAATAGTGTTGGGCTCATAACCTATCAGGGATAAACCCTATTATCGAAACTGTCATTCGAATTAAGATCAACAATGTTTCGAATACTGTCGAAGACAATAGATTGCACATGCTGACATATGTGGGCAGAAACAATTCGAAATACGTAAGATACACAATTCGAACTTGAGTTCGAATCATGGTTGACAAAGATTTCGAAGACGTCAGATTGAGACCATTTCATGCATGTAATATACCAATACGTTGTAATACTGCTATTTGGCACTTTATGTAAGAACAGACGCATGTTGTTTCCGGTCTAACAAAAATTCGAATGATGTCTTCGAAGAGGAGTGACACAGTTTTCGAAAATATTTCACTTCTCTCTTCTACCTTCTTCTCTTCCACCCTAACACCCACCCTAAACACAAACACCCGCCCTAATCACCACACTAACGCAAAAATCTATCTCCACAACCAGATGGAATTAGAACATGGTTCAAGCGGTCAAAAGTTGCGCTTAGGGGTGCTGATGAGATTTAATCACTTTTTGGTATGGGGTTTTCAGACCAAAAAAGAGTTATTCCAAAAGGGGACCTTCTTCTAACCCTAACCCTAACCCTAACCCTAACCCTGATGAATGCGTATTGGAATGACCCGTCGACAGAGAAAGTTGTAGTTTCATCATTGATGTCATCAATGTATGGCTGAAGCAGAGGACATTGGCGGATGAGAAGGAAGGCAAAAAGATGGTGGAGGTATGACTTGATTTGAGCGTAGCTGTGTCTAGCAGAGAAGACAGATCGATAGTTCTGGGCGTCATCAATACTGACTGAGTTGAAATTCTGGACAGTACTAAGAATGTTTCCTGGGATGATTGCAGCAATGGATGAGAAATGATTAGCATACTTGTCTGCACATTGGTTGAGTAATGCTAGAACAGGGTTTGGACTCTTCTGTGCTTCCAAAATTGCCTCAAGTGATGATAGGATATACTTTCCAAATTTGTCACCATGTATGCTGACAGAGGAAATGAGAACTTTCGACCAACTTCCAACAATGGAAGATTCTGTTACAAATGGCTCCAATAGTTTGTCATACTGTTGGAGCGTTGTGGAAGTGGATATGGGCATTCTGTGTGACCGGTCCAATGAGGTTGGTGGCAGTGGCAGAATGCTTGCTGCTGATGTGATTGGAAACCACCCCCCGCAAATTAACTGAATACAATCCCCCCTGGATTTCATTGTCTCCCTGCACACATTGCCTCCCTTGATTATGTGCCTTTTGAAGTTGTTGCTGTCCCTCCCAAATGTTGCATTACAACCGGTGCAGATGGTGTGTTTCTGTACTGTAGGAGATTTATCCTTAGGAAGTTGTTCCCTCCAGCCGCCTTTTGTAGCTCTCAGCTTTGCAACATCCAAGTTGATTGATAAATTCTTGAACGGAAGGAGCACGAATTTGTCATTGTGAAGCTTTTTGAAATGTGCACGTACTGGCCCCCTTCCAATTTTGATTATGGCATGCTTGTTTGTTGTCTTGTCTTCACTGCAAATTTTGCATATGCAGTTTAGGGGTGTGACAATCAGGTGAGGCATCGGATCTGACAAACATTCCTTTTGTGCTGGATCAATGATAAGTCCATTGCCCAAGTCCGTCATTGTTATTATTTTGTGTACGGCAGGATGAGGCAGTCTGATTAATTGGAGGGGATGTGGGGGAGGGGCTAGTTGGATGATGGATTTGTTGATGTATGTGTTGGGGCGGGTTGGGGAGGGTTGGGGTTGAATTGATTGGATGAAATTACTTAATTTACTACTGCAGAGGTGGCTGATGACACCATTGTCTTTTGCTCTTTGGGGTGGTGATGAGTGAAGAGGGAGTGATGAGTGCGAGAGCTGTCCTTTGATCTCTTCTCTGCTCTCTTTTTTTCCACTTTTTTGCTTCCCGCCAAAAAAGGGAGTGCAATAGGTAGAGTTAATTACTGATATGCACCAACTACACAGTTTAAGAGGGTGTGCAATAGGTAGAGTTAATTACTGATATGCACCAACTACGCAGCAGACTCACAAAAGTAAAGCATACGCACAAAACTAATCAAATGACATGACTGCAGAATGTGTTATTTTAGTACTAGATGTCATTGCTTAAATCTGTAATATCACAATCTGATAAATGTACATATCCTCTAGAATCCGTTCGAGGAGGGTATTGTAAGTGTTGGAGAGTGAGGTAGAATGTTAGGGAGACTCTGTGAGCACCTGGTAGTGAATGGGGGAGACTCTGATGGATCAGCCTGCTGTCAAAAACGACACAATTGTATTCTTTCAAGTTAACTGTCACTCCCCGATCCCCATCAAGTTTCTTCAACTGCCGAGCATGATTGTGATAGTTCCCATTGTCATTTGGAATGTAAAGATCATCAGGCATAAAGTTGGTTGAATTCCGCCATATTAATGCTGACCCATATCCCCTCTCTTTGCGTTGACCAAAAAATATTAGCACTGTGAGATATCCAGGCACCTTATAAGGTGTGTCACGATGTTTCTGACCACACTGTTTATTCCTGGTGTTGGGTCCTGATAAAACCCATTCGACATTGGACATCCTTGTTGGGGCAGTGATCCCCCCTTGAATTAATTGCTTCTGAATTTCTTCCTTCAAATCTCTGAGTATAGCTTTGGAAGTAAGTCGAGACAGATCATTCAATACGATGTGGCGGAGACCCCTACGTTCACCACTCTTGCCGCCATTGTGAAGGATCGGGCACTTTGTTGCAGCTCGGCTCATTAATTCATCTGGTAAATTTAAAGGGAGGATACATCCATCAGCATTAGCCTCGGAGAGCTGTCGTTTGTCCTTGGATTTTTGTTTTTGTTTCGGCATCTTTTGCTGGCGGAGTCGGCGGGCGGGTGGAGGATGATGTAAGAGGTAGGTGATGACTGGCGGCGGTGGGGGTTGGGGGAGGAATTAATTGGTGGAGAGAGGCGGTGGCGGCAGCGGCGGCGGCGGCGGTATGTGTGTTGGGAGAGGATGGGGAGGATGTTGATATTATTAAATTGGGGGAGGATGTAAGAGGTGTCAATGACTGGTGGCAGGTCGGCAGCAGTGAGGCGGGGCAGGTGACGGTGACGGTGGCGGTGGCGGTGGCGGTGGCGGTGGCGGTAGATGTGTTGGGGGAGGATGGGGAGGATGTTATTATTGTGAACTTGGCGTGATGTATGGTGGTGGGGCCGAGATGATGTTGTGTGTTGTTGTCCAAAATTTTGTGAGTGGCATGTGAAGCTTGGATTGAAAAAAAGAGGAGAAAGGAGGAGACCTAACGTACTAGTTCCTACCAAAGTAGAGGTGTAGTTTTGAGTGTGGCGTTCTGAGTGTGTCCACCTCTACTTACATAGGAACTCCCTACAAACACACTCAAAACTCCATTGGCCCTCAAAAGCCTTAGGATTAGTTCGAAGCACGAAGAGAACCAAGTGCTTGAACTCGTCCACAATGAAGTTCATTTTTTTCGTTGGCACAAAGGTAGACCGTTGCAATAGCATCTCCTCATTTGGGGTTGCCGCAGTTCCGACTTGGTATAACATGCTCCTAAAGAACGGGCTAACCCGCAGAACATCTAACTCAGCTGCTCCGCATGTGAGGTAATTCACGCCTGATTCAACTATGATACAGATATTGGGATCATCACTTGTTGGGTCAAATGTCTTGGAGGCACAGTCAGCCAGCTTTTTGAATTGACTGGCACATTGACTCGGATTAGGATAAGAGTCAATGATAGGGAGCAGCAACGACTTATGCTCATCTACCTTGTTCCGTGCTTGTTTCTTTGATACAGAATCCATAGAATCGTCAATGAAGCATTGGGTTGCGGCAGAAAAGAGATTAGGCTGGTCAGTATTGTGTGAAGTTGACATTGACATTGCCCTTGACATCTGTGTTTGTGAAGCTTTGTGGATAGTACGGCTTAATTCTGACCCCAGAGGTAGCAAATTTGGTGAATCTGAAATAACGTGGAGTAGGAGAAATGTAATATGACATGGAGGTGAGCAATGAACGAATAGGGTACTCAATATGACTTGATTGCAATTGTGGTGAAGAAATATTTATACTCACTGTAATGTTGTGTTGGTAATGCAGGAGTAGTCCTCCTCTGTCCTACTCTACGCGGAAGACCACTGGCAGTGCCAGTTGGAGCAGCAGGAGTTGAATTAGGTTGATTGATGACTGTATCCGCATGTGGATATGGCAGCGTAAACTTTTGATTTTGAATTAGCTGCACCACCTCTGTCGGGCATCTCAAGCCATGAAGCCCCTCACACACAGTGCCACGCTTCATGTGAATTGCTGCACTGCATCCCATCACGTCAGTTCTGACCCCAAAATGCCTGTTCATATTAGCAATCTTTTTATCAAATGCACCACAATTGACGCAGTAATAAAATTGGCCCCCCAGCACAGTGCAATTCCGTGGAAAAACATTCTGGACTATTGCCGCCGCTGCTGCTGCTGTGCCTCGCTTCAGCTGAGAATGTTGACGAATCTGGATTGCCTTCAGGTTCCGATGTGTTTCCTTTGCATTCGGGGTGCCACCATCATAACAAGTATGTTCTGCCCAGTGTTGTCGCAATAATTTAGCAGATGGTATCCAAAGATCAGAGCCCCGCCGTTTGAGCAGAGGTGTGCATTTTTCACTTGTGCAAAAGACCCCGAATGGATTCACTGATAGATAGTGGGAAGAGTGCTGAGCTAATTCTTCATCCCCGATGGAGATGTCATCACCATTGTCGTCGCCGCCGTCGCCATTGTCGTCGCCGCCGCCCCCCTGACTATTTTCTTCCGCCACATCATTGCCATTATTTGTATCCGCACCGTCGCCGTCGACTCTCTGCCTTTTTGATGGTGATGAATTTATCTCATCCTCCGGCGGTTGCCCTTGCTGGGAAGGTGGTGGTGGTGGTGGCGGCGGCGGCGGCGGCTGATCCGGATCATTGTCCATGATTAAATGTTATGGCTGATGTCGAAACAATGTTTACCCCAACAAAGATGATACGTATGATGATGATGATGATGTTGTGTACAGATTTTTTTTAGGTGAGGGGGGTTCTTTTAATTGTGGGGTGGTTGGGAGGGGGTGCTAGTTGGGTGAAGGATTGTTAATATATTAATAGGGGAGGGGTTGGGGAGTGGTGGATGAAATTTTTGACCGTTGTTAATGCAGTGGTTGGCTTGGCTTTTGTATTCGGCTGCTCGACATGGTGCAATGGAGGCGGAAGCTTCACCGCCACGGATGTTTTTGGATGGAGGAAAATGTTCATGGGCCATTTCTCTTGAGAATGCGCCCACACCATCCCCCTCCCCCTCGAGAGAAAAACAACCATGTCGATTTGCTGCTGACAGCACTCACTACAGACTACACTACACACAAGACGCAATTAAACACAACTAAAATAGCATCAACCTGACCGCATTACTAATGCCTACATTATGTGCAAAGGAATTATCTAAGGATGTTAATTATTGCACAAACTACATGGAAAAATGCATGATTAACCTCCTCCTCAAGTAATTCGATTTTGTTGATGAGCTCGTTCTTCGCGAGTATTCCGAGTAAGACAACGGGTGGTGGCTCATTTTGAAGCTCTTCCATAGCGCAATCGATCCGTGAAGGAATTGTAGTGTCATCGGCATCGTCTACTGAGCAGCGGGACGTCGAGTTGGCGTTGCATAATTGATAAAAAATCTCCCCATCAAATAATTCGATTTTGTTGATGAGTTCGTTCTTCGCGAGTATTCAGAGTTAGACAACGGTTGGTGGCTCATTTTGAAGCTCTTTCATAGCGCAATCGATCCGTGAAGGAATTGTAGTGTCATCGGCATCGTCTACAGAGCAGCGGGTTGTCAAGTTGGCGTTGCATAATTGATAAAAAATCTCCCCATCAAATAATTCGATTATGTTGATGAGTTCGTTCTTCGCGAGTATTAAGAGTTAGACAACGGTTGGTGGCTCATTTTGAAGCTCTTTCATAGTGCAATCGATCCGTGAAGGAATTGTAGTGTCATCGGCATCGTCTACTGAGCAGCGGGTTGTCGAGTTGGCGTTGCATAATTGATAAAAAATCTCCCCATGAAATAATTCGATTTTGTTGCAGAGTTCGTTCTTCGTGAGTATTCAGAGTTAGACAACGGGTGGTGGCTCATTTTGAAGCTCTTTCATAGTGCTATCGATCCGTGAAGGAATTGTAGTGGCATCGGCATCGTCTACTGAGCAGTGGGTTGTCGAGTTGGTGTTGCGTTTGGTCGATTTAATTATTATTTTTGGAGGGGTGTTGCTGAGACATGTGGTGTATTAGAAGGCACAGACACATTTTTGGGTGGTCAAATTAGTAGGGGGGCCGCGGATGGACATAGCAGAGATGGTATTGCTGTTTTTATGGAGGTAAATCATCAATTGGCATGGTAATGCTAATCTTGTGCATAGATTGGTCGAGCGGCGAGCGATGAGCAGTGAGCGTCTCACTGCTTCACTTCTCATATGTCAATGAATACAGTAGCCATGACGACCAAACGTGCAGGCGGTCTCGGCAATGATGTTTGGAAGGTCCCTGAGAAGTATAATGGGGGGGGACGGAAGAATGCTGCCAATAGTATTGGGTGTAGTGATGGTGCCACCATCTTGTGTTCAGATGTGTGATTTGTGGAATTTTGAGATTTGCCTTTGGAGCGCTCCTGAGGCACATATTTGCTTGAAGAGCTAATACTGCTTAAAACCACTAGCAGTAGCTATATTTCCTTAGGAGCCAAGCCAGTTCCTTAAGAGCCAAAGCGGGTTCCTTAGGAGCCATTTCTAGCTCTTAAGGAACAAAATTCCCCTTTTGTTTAGGCATTTTTCTACTTGTCGGAAACTTCACCGCGCTATCACAATCAGCTCGCCTCACAATCGCAGAATAGACTGACTCTCTTGTCTCTTAGATTTTCTCAAACATAGCGCCAACATGTAAAGTGACATGTATCTGCCAATGAGGTAGACAATTATTAATAAACGTAATTACAACAAAACTCTACATTAAATAATATATAACAACAATGTTCTTGTCTCTATCTTCCTTTCCTCCGCTGATCTCTCCTCTCCCGTTTCCTCTCTTCCGAGGTAACAACTATTAATTAAAAGCTTTCGAAAAACAACTACATTTATTAATAAATGTTGATTCTACAGAAAAACTACATGTAATAATAAGCATTACACTACTCATGTCTCTCTCTTCCTGTCTTCCACCTCCCCTACAACATCTCCTCCCATCTCCCATCATAGGTTCTCCATTGAGTCAAAATCACACACAGTAATAAATGTTAATCACAATATGAATCACATTTATTAATATACGTCATCTTTCGTGAAAATTACATCTATAAATATAAGTGTTTACTACTCTGATCTCTCTCTTCCTGTTGTCTGACATGATCGCCAAGTCGCTGAACATATTGACTCTCTGATTCCATGACGGACTGAAATCTTAAACAAATAATAAATGTCAATATACCAAACAAACACAAATATTAATATATGTCATCTTCGTTAAATTTATATCAACAAATAAACGTCGTCACTACTCTGGTCTCTCTCTTCCTGTTGTCTACCACTATCGCCAAATCGCTAAATAGGTTGACACACTGGTTCCATAGTAAAAAAGTGCATTTGACATTTATTAATATATGTCTCTTCCGTTTCTCTCATCTCTAGCTGCTTTCTTCTCCATGTCCCTAATCTCACCCCTAAACACAAACCTAGACCCTAACCACTCCTAAACCAACCCCTGTGCCCACCACCTATCTCCGTCAATATACCACTTATGAACACTTTTTAAAACTTCAATCATGTTTTCTCAGTATGTTGATTATGTTACTAGAAAATCATAGAAATGTGACTTGTGGGGGTCAAGCACCAGAGATCCAAGACCCCCTCTAACCCTAACCCTAACATTGGATGGTATCAAGGATGCGGTCGATGCAGAAATGAGGCACCACATTAAGAGGATAACCTTCTGGGAGCTTGTATGTACCTTCCAAACGAAGCTGGGGATTGCCCTTTCCATCGATGAGTAGTTTCCCCAACTCCTCCACAATCTCAAGCCTCCTCTTTGTTACACTGAATGTTTTCTTCCAGATGCTGCCAATATTCAGGGTACCACTAATTTGGTTCAATTGGTGCCAAGCTGTGTTGTAAACCTTCATCATTGTGAGGATGGGGTCATGAGGTTTGATGACTGCATTTCCGAAAGCGGGTACGTTGAGGTTGCCGCATGGCATGACATCGTCATCGCTGAGACTCCACTCCATCTGCGCAGTCATGAATATTGGATGATTGTTGACAGTGCTATTTAATCCGAACTTCTCTTTGAACACACAATCGACACCATTAATAAACGGCAACACCAGTGTTATCAAACTATCACCGCTGGGGGGATGGTTATGGCCAAGTAGCGAGGATAATTGATGGGCAGATATCACCGTGGCGGCATCAAAGGTGATGTTGCAACCAGGGTCAGCGTTGCGGGCAGATCTCATTCTGCTCAACATCCAGTCCACATGAGCTTTCTGGCCGTACTCTTGGATAAAAACTTCGCCGATAGCAAACTTGATAAACATGCTGCTAAACGTCAGCGGATCCATTTTGATGCGGCTGTTCAACAGCCGCGTAGATGAACTGCTTGGTAGCGGCTCGAATCCAAGCGAAGGCCTGCTGCGAATAAAGTCCATTATACTCGATCGATGCTCTTCCTTCACCCAAATATTAGATGGATAACTAGAGAGGAGAAACCATCCCTTCTTGTAGCCGGACTTTGGATTGTGCCTTATTTGCCCTCCAGAAATTGTGACAGTGTCTACACAATAAACTTTAATGACTGCTGCTGCTTTTTCACTGTAGATGGAGATGTTGTCGAAGTCGGTTCTATCGTTGTCGCCGCTGCCGATGAAATGATACCTGAAGGAGTCGCGGCGTTTGTTTACGTCCTCACTTCTCATGTCTCCGAATGATGGAGGAGGGGCAGGATTGCTGCTGCTGCTGCTGCTGCTGCTGCTTTTATTGTTCTGATCATCTCCTCTCTTTGTGAATAGATTGAAAAGGTGAAACATGGCCGACAACTGGGAGACCGGCGGCGGCGGCGGTAGCGGCAGTGGTGGTGTCGGAAGAATCGCCGATGGAAGAGATGCCGAGTCGACAACGAGCAGGTTTGTGTTCTTGCCGGTGTGTGACCAACGGCGAAGGCGGGCGGCGGCGGCCGGGAGTCGGTAGTGGCTTCAACAGCTGCAAATGATGGCGACCTGCAATCCAAAGGGATAGCGATGTAGCTCTGTCATCTGCGGCATGTTGCCATGGGCTAGGTGGAGTGTGCAAGCGGCAGACTGGCCGCTCGCATGTGTTGGGCCTGCAAGTTCATGCGTTGGGCCTCAAAAAGAACAAAAGAGACAAAAAAGACAAAAAAGACAAAAAAGAAAAGAAAGTCAATGCCTATTTGAATCTTGGATAAGGGAAGCTGGGGGTTAACCTGTAAAATCAAAGATGTGACAACTGGGGTTCTCATGGGCCTTCTCATTCGTTTTTGGCGCAAGGAAAAAACTATTCCTCTGTTTTGCCCACTTTCCCCCTTTTCCCCCCCTCACAAAAAAATGAATTGCAATGAAATAGACTTCTTACACGAAAAAGGGCCTAGACAAGGCCAAAAGAGACTTGTGGTAGGGAGAAAGTAACACGGATGGCTTCTATACATAGTCAGGGAGCAAATCCCAAGATTTCATGGACATCCGGAACAAAAAGATGAAAAAATCCTCTTAACTATTCATTTTTGGCGCAAGGAAAAAACTATTCCTCTGTTTTGCCCACTTTCCCCCTTTTCCCCCCCTCACAAAAAAATGAATTGCAATGAAATAGACTTCTTACACGAAAAAGGGCCTAGACAAGGCCAAAAGAGACTTGTGGTAGGGAGAAAGTAACACGGATGGCTTCTATACATAGTCAGGGAGCAAATCCCAAGATTTCATGGACATCCGGAACAAAAAGATGAAAAAATCCTCTTAACTATGTTAGTGTCTTCTCAGACTGATTTTTTGCTCTGTACGCAGGATCCACCTAAGCCTTCACAGAATTCTCATCCAAGTGTCAACCCTTAGCCTAGGTATCAACCTAAATTTTAGCCTAAGTGTCAACCTGAGTCACAACCTGAGTCTTAACAGAACTCTCATCTCAATTCTCAACTGAAGTGTCAGCCTAAGTCTCAACTATCTCAGGTTAAGTTTCAACCTAAGTGTCAACCTAAGTCTCAGCCTAAGTCTCAACTTGAGTATCTCTCAACTGATCTCTCATCCCAAGTCTGAACCTAAATCTCAACCTAGATCTCAGCCTAAGTTTCAACCTAAGTTTTAACCAACCAAAGTCTCAGCCTAAGTAAGTCTCTCATCCCAATTCTGAACCTAAATCTCAACCTAGATCTCAGCCTAGGTTTCAACCTAAGTTTTAACCAACCAAAGTCTCAGCCTAAGTAAGTCTCTTAGGCATATGGTATTAGTATTGGAATATGATTTACTTCTCAAGGTGATGAAGTAGCAATGTATTCCTAATTCAAACTCCAACATATTCAATCTCACTCTCAAATAAAGTACAACCTAATTTTCTTCTTTACAAGAAAGTGGAAGAAGGTTAACCCTATCAAACACATAGACTGAGTTGGAGAGATGCGTTGTCTTTCAACCAACATTCTCAGTCTAAAACTGAGTCGCAGCCTAGGTCTTAACTGAACCCTCAATCCAAGTTTCTTAGGCATATGGTATTAGTATTGGAATATATTTTACTTCTCAAGGTGATGAAGTAGCAATGTAGTCCTAATTCAAATTCCATCATTTTAAATCTCACTCTCAAATATAGTAGATCCTGGTTTTCTTCTTTACAAGAAAGAGGAAGAAGGTTAACCCTATTGAACACATAGACCTAGTTGGAGAGACGTGTTTTTTCAACCAATATACTAACTTCAATGGACAGACTTCATATTTGGGATGTTGGAATAGAAGGGTAGTTAGGATAGCAGCTAACCATTTTGGTGTAGATGTAAATTTGGATGGAAAACACGTTTCGTTTTTCCTACATATCTCGGGAACGAGAGGTCCAATGAAGTCAACCGGCACTGATCTAGGAAGCTCTGAATGAGCTCTATCTGATACAAGTCTTACATTTTGAAAAAAACCTAATCTTCATCTGGGACTGATCCTCTAATAAATTAGTGCCTATGCTTGTCAGCGCAGTGACAAAAGCAGTGAATATCAAGATAGGCACTAATTTATTATGCGGCTATTGTATTGACTGCTGTACGGAACTGCCGCTCAGCAGACGAATCTTTGTGGAGAAGAACAGCTGTCTTCCGCAAAGATATCGATGCAAGTTGACGTGGTCGTCAACGTGGTCTAATGCGATCTCGGCTAGCTAAAGGACCTTATTAGCTTTCCTAATGAGGTTCAAACGCAAAGCGAGAAAGGAGTCTCAGAATGAGAGGCTCGGAGTTGGCTCGGTGTATCCGAGTAAACAAGCGATGAGACTAGCACACCCTTGCTGAGACTGCGTTCTTGCGCTGGTTGAGTTCTGTGATAACACTTGGCGAGGAAAGAATTTCGGGACGAAAGTTGCGATGATGTGCAGCTGGATGATGCTTGGTCCAGTAATCGGCGTAATTTAGGCGGCCTGGTCGCCAGTAGAAACGGAATTGTTTGAGAGTTTCTCTGTCTCGTAGCCAATGGAATCGCATGTCCATAGCTTTTGTTCGTTTTGGTTGGACTTTGCTATTAATTACCCCCTCGGCAGTGGAATTATCTGTTTGGATTGGTGTAGGAGGTTGTGGATGGCCAAGTTGTTCGAGGATGAGGCGAATATAAATTGCCTCTCGTGCATTAATGTAGAGAGCAGCAAGTTCTGCTTCAGCTGCGGAGGTCATGACATTTTTGATGATTTGTGCAATGTTTAGGATGGCGCCGTTGTTGGCTGGAAAAGGATCGTTGTTGGAAAGGAAAAAGTGCCCTCCGGCTCTACTACGTGCGTTGGGTTCACACAGATAGCTTGCATCGCTGTGTGTGGCAAGAATCATTTCGCTAGCGTTGTATGTGAGGACTGCTTCTTCTTGAGAGCTAACGTAGTCTAAGAATTGGGTTGCTTTTTCCATTGTTGCGGTAGTGGGAGAAGATTGACTGGAGGCAATGGCACTGAGCGGAGTAAGTAATGTTCCATCGACGGCACGACCTAGGTATAAAAACTTTCCGGTGATTTTGCGAATGCGACTTGCATCTGTCTTGTTGAGTGGTGGTGCTTCGTCTGCAGGTGTTGCATACTGAGTTTTGGCGCCATAATTTGGGGGCACATGACGATGTGGTTGGTCTGTGCCTATGCTTGTCAGCGCAGTGACAAAAGCAGTGAATATCAAGATAGGCACTAATTTATTATGCGGCTATTGTATTGACTGCTGTACGGAACTGCCGCTCAGCAGACGAATCTTTGTGGAGAAGAACAGCTGTCTTCCGCAAAGATATCGATGCAAGTTGACGTGGTCGTCAACGTGGTCTAATGCGATCTCGGCTAGCTAAAGGACCTTATTAGCTTTCCTAATGAGGTTCAAACGCAAAGCGAGAAAGGAGTCTCAGAATGAGAGGCTCGGAGTTGGCTCGGTGTATCCGAGTAAACAAGCGATGAGACTAGCACACCCTTGCTGAGACTGCGTTCTTGCGCTGGTTGAGTTCTGTGATAACACTTGGCGAGGAAAGAATTTCGGGACGAAAGTTGCGATGATGTGCAGCTGGATGATGCTTGGTCCAGTAATCGGCGTAATTTAGGCGGCCTGGTCGCCAGTAGAAACGGAATTGTTTGAGAGTTTCTCTGTCTCGTAGCCAATGGAATCGCATGTCCATAGCTTTTGTTCGTTTTGGTTGGACTTTGCTATTAATTACCCCCTCGGCAGTGGAATTATCTGTTTGGATTGGTGTAGGAGGTTGTGGATGGCCAAGTTGTTCGAGGATGAGGCGAATATAAATTGCCTCTCGTGCATTAATGTAGAGAGCAGCAAGTTCTGCTTCAGCTGCGGAGGTCATGACATTTTTGATGATTTGTGCAATGTTTAGGATGGCGCCGTTGTTGGCTGGAAAAGGATCGTTGTTGGAAAGGAAAAAGTGCCCTCCGGCTCTACTACGTGCGTTGGGTTCACACAGATAGCTTGCATCGCTGTGTGTGGCAAGAATCATTTCGCTAGCGTTGTATGTGAGGACTGCTTCTTCTTGAGAGCTAACGTAGTCTAAGAATTGGGTTGCTTTTTCCATTGTTGCGGTAGTGGGAGAAGATTGACTGGAGGCAATGGCACTGAGCGGAGTAAGTAATGTTCCATCGACGGCACGACCTAGGTATAAAAACTTTCCGGTGATTTTGCGAATGCGACTTGCATCTGTCTTGTTGAGTGGTGGTGCTTCGTCTGCAGGTGTTGCATACTGAGTTTTGGCGCCATAATTTGGGGGCACATGACGATGTGGTTGGTCTGTGCCTATGCTTGTCAGCGCAGTGACAAAAGCAGTGAATATCAAGATAGGCACTAATTTATAAACTGGTCTGTCCCTGCAGTGCTGTGTGTGCTGTAAGTATGAGTGTGCTGCAGTGTGGCCCTCGGGGCTTTGCTCTGGTGGGCATGCATGTGCCAGTCAAAAAAATTCTTTTAATCGGCCCTCGGGGCCCCGGTAAGATGCAGCAAAGCGGAGTCCGGGGAACCGGAGGTGCCTCCATTTCCATATACAGGGTTTGAGCCAAAACGAGCCAACTCAATTCTACAGGAAACCACGTAGGAATTAGTAACGAAGGATTTAGGAGATTTAAATCTTGTCTGACACGTAGAGGCTCTGTAGACCATACCAGCGTAGGTTTTGTAGTGATTCCTACATAGAAAGCGAGAAGTACCTGGCTTAAAACCACTTTTTATTTGGCTATATCCCTCATTTCGAGAAAGAGATACAGGAAACAGAGTGATTTAGATTGTCCGCATTCTCGAAATCGTTTGAATTGATATGTTTTGTTGGAGGTTTGATTGTATTTCGAGCATTGTGGTGGCAATCTTGCTTCTCCCTTTCAGATATCTGCTGCAAAAATGCATGTCATGTAAATAGATCTGTGACTCTGTTGTTGTTTTTGTTGCGTGCTTGGAATGTCAGATTGCCTGAAGATGATGTTTGATAGTGATGGCTAATTGTTGCATGACAGTGTGGTGGTCCGGTGATTTAGTTGAATCTTCTTCCAATGAGTGTTCCAGTTTGTGATTGGTGGCCTATAGATATGTGCAGCCTCTGTTGTTGTTGTTGCTGCTGCTGTTTTTGTTGCATGCTTGGAATGTCGGATTGCCTGAAGATGATGTTTGATAGTGATGGCTAATTGTTGTATGGCAGTGTGGTGGATCGGTGACTTAGTTGATTTGATTCTTCAATGAGTGTTCGCTGAAGTGTTTTTGGATAGCTTGATGATTGTTAGTCTCTTCTCTCATGACACTATTCGCCCAGAAATAAACCAGTTTCTGGTTTATTTGCGGAAGGAGCTTCTGGCCTCCCGCCCCCACGCTTCTCCCCACATGCTTTGTTGCGTTGGATGTGATCCTTCTCCGTTGGTTTAGATGATCAGCGTTGCCGGTTAAATTGGCGGAAGCTGATAGTAATCCCTTCTGACCTCCCCCCCCGCGCTTCCCCCCCCACACTTTATTGGAGTTGGATGTGATCCTCCTCTGTTGGTTTCGATGATAAGCGTTTCCAATCTTACTTGAATTGCTGCGTGTTTAGCTTGCATTTTGAGCCAGCGGTGTTGGTTTTCTTTCCCCCTTTCTGACATTGCTAAGCGGTTGGTGATTGCTTTATCCGGAAGGGTGACATGTTCATCTGCTGCACGTTGGTGCTGTTGCTCTTGCTGCGCTGCCGCTGCTTTTGTTTTTTGGTTTGCCCGAAGGTAGCATTCGACCGATGGTTAATTGTTATTTGTTGCCGTCACTTAATTAATCTAAACTCGTCACCACACTCGTTTTATGCGTATCACTATTATCCACTACCCCTTCGATAAAAAATGTAGATTGCCACATATATTTTGCGGCACATACTCCTCTTGATGATAGAGATGTGTGAGGATGCTTGGTGTGCATGCGCGATGTCGCCAATGCAGGCAATTGTTGTGCCATGCTGTTAGGGGTGGTGGAAGAATGAAGGCGATCGACCGAATCCAAATAATTTTGTTGTTTGATGTCGGCTGTATGACAAAATAATTGTATTCTAATGGCACTCCCCCACCCTTCAACTCGGTGGCTATTCATGTCGTGTCGACACATCGCCGGCGATATGTAGAGCCGTAGATCACATCAAATAGCTTGATACGTTGAAATCGCCGCATATCAGTCGCTCCGCCGTGGCGATGGGATCAAGAGACACAAGCTGATCACTAATTAACTCCCAGACGTTGCCTTTTAAGCGCACGGAACAGCCGTCTCGCCATGGTTGTTTTGTGTGTGGCTGGTGGCTGCTGAGCTCAAAAAATCTTCAAAAAAATCTTTGAGAAGCAACGTGGCGCGCAGCGCGCAAAAACGAAGAGGGGGCGGGGGGCGAGCACACTTGCCAAAATTTAGCGAAAGACTAAGAGAAGAGAGATGACAAGCATTGCAGAGCAACTTTACAGTCGGATACCCTGTAAGAAAAACAATTCCCAGAGAAATAATGGGAGAGGCCCCGAGGGCCCGCATTACAGCACAGAACACTCTCACCACTTGGCACGCTAACAGGCTGTACGCGCCATGGTGATTATAACTATATCTGTCTATAAAGTTGCTCTGCAAAGATAGATATGTGTATAATGAACAGTTTGTGTTGAATGCTACTTTACTTTTTGCACCTGGTCATAAAGTAAAATGGTCAGGCATGCTTGGCTTGTTGCAGCATACTTGCTTCTAGAATTTCTTTCCAGACATGTGTCTCAGACGGGTATCCTGGTTTAGGTTGCGCAAGCTGCCGGAAGCATGTGCACGAAAGGAGAAAAAGATCTTTGCCCGCGCGCGCGCCGAAACTGCAAAAAATCTTTTTCATCAACCACGCACAAACTTTCATCATCATCATGGTGCTGCGCGATGTAGGTTCGGCCGGCCATATCTTCCCAACTCCAGAGTTAGACAGCCAGCATTATGTCTGCTTTGATCGCCATGCAATAGCGGTGACAACAATAGGCGACGACCGCAATAAATCCTTCTATCTCCCGCAGAAACATCTCTCAATCTACAACACAAAAGATCTTTTTCTTCGCGCACCTCCTCCGGCCGATCATAATATTATGCTCCCACCAACAGCGAGACAACATGCGGCATGTCTGTTTTGATCGCCATTTAATAGCAGTGCCAACGGTAGTCGATCACCGCAATAATCTTGCCAATATACACTAAGAGATGTTAATAACCATTCAATGAGATGTGTGCACAACATGCGCTACCACAGCCACCGCCCGAAACAAACGAGCAATAAACGCAGGTCCGCTCTGGCGACTGGATGTACTGCACTAAAACATCGGATAGCTGTCTGCGATACATATCTGAAAAGCTGCGGATAGTTGGTTAGTGGATTGCAACAAGAGTCACGCTCTCACGCTCCGTGACAAACACATGAATAATGCGGTGACATGCAATAAAGTCGCCACGAGTGCAGGTTGTAGAGGTGGTAAGTACGTAACAACAATCAACAGAGGTCAGATTCAGTGAAGGAGATTGATTCATGCCGCAAGCAGGCACAACTGCAGGTAGTAAAAGTTCTACTCAGAAGCAGCGGGAACTTATTTTTTGTAATGAAAACAAAAGTTGAGTGAGGAGAAGATGCTACAATACTTTTATCGCTGGAGCAAGGTGAGTATGTAAGTGAGGGTGGTGATTGCAAGGAATTTTATTTTCGTACCGAATTTATTTTTCCTCCAAGGTGAGAAAATTATTTGGTGGGATGATGTGGGGAGGGAAAGGCTGCAAAAGGCATCTTTCAGGTAAGTGAAAGTGAGCGCATAACAAATCGCAAGACGCATCAATGGTTCGCAAGGAGATCAAGGATTTTGTCGGACAGTCGGAACAAAACGCAAGCCGACACAAACAGGGTAAGCCGCATGCCCATTTGTATTTCTGGTTTGACACACATGCATCAATCTTACATTCATTTCTCTCGTGTATTGGGAACAGGTGGCACACAACGACAATCAACATGGACTGTACCACACGGAAAAGACACACAACATGGTAATGAAAGCACGTGGCAATTAAAGCAGGGGAAGGCGCTCGGCAGCAGGGGAGGAGAGTGGGCGATCATCCTCAGGACAGCGCCATTCATTGGACTGGTCCGAACATTTCCATCAACAGGATACTCAACTGTACCGAAAAGATGAATGGTCAACTGTGCGAGGCGGTAATCAAGTTGGAGAGGTGCGTAGAGCACCTTCAGAGGAGAGCTGAGCACCGGCAGAGACATACAACGAGGAAATGGTGAACAGGATCCTCAACACAACCTACAAGACTGCTATGGAACAAAATCTAATACCAGACAGGGAGGCACTCATGACACGAATTGGCAACATGATCAAATTCCCTAACAATACATGGTCAGAGAAGAAGCCGGAGTGGGAACTACCCAAAACTTACTTCGATACATGAGACTGTTCCAGACCTAGAGGTAGAGGGAATGAGTGCGAGGTGGTGTTGGTGTGGAATTTATAATCCTTCCAAGGTGGGAAAATTAAGGTACAATAGAGGAGATGATTGGAGATGAGTGTGATGACGTTCTTGTACACAAGACAGCTTCTGGCTAAGAAGGACAAAAAATGCGTTTGGGATCAAACATTTATGAGAAACAATGCTTACAAGATTAGAGGCTAATGAATTCCCACGCAGCGGTATCCTGTAGCCGCCAGTATGCTCCACAGTGGGAATTAAATCTCTACGTCTTAAACCAGAAATATTTCTTCCTAAATCCTAAGATACTAATTCCTACGTGCTTCCCTGTAGAAATGGCTGGAGTCAAAATGGGTCAAATGACCTACAGGGTAAAGAGGGCACCTCCGAGCCCGCCGATAACCGCTGCACTCAACCGACTGGGGCCCCGAGGGCCGATTATGCGGCTATTGTATTGACTGCTGTACGGAACTGCCGCTCAGCAGACGAATCTTTGTGGAGAAGAACAGCTGTCTTCCGCAAAGATATCGATGCAAGTTGACGTGGTCGTCAACGTGGTCTAATGCGATCTCGGCTAGCTAAAGGACCTTATTAGCTTTCCTAATGAGGTTCAAACGCAAAGCGAGAAAGGAGTCTCAGAATGAGAGGCTCGGAGTTGGCTCGGTGTATCCGAGTAAACAAGCGATGAGACTAGCACACCCTTGCTGAGACTGCGTTCTTGCGCTGGTTGAGTTCTGTGATAACACTTGGCGAGGAAAGAATTTCGGGACGAAAGTTGCGATGATGTGCAGCTGGATGATGCTTGGTCCAGTAATCGGCGTAATTTAGGCGGCCTGGTCGCCAGTAGAAACGGAATTGTTTGAGAGTTTCTCTGTCTCGTAGCCAATGGAATCGCATGTCCATAGCTTTTGTTCGTTTTGGTTGGACTTTGCTATTAATTACCCCCTCGGCAGTGGAATTATCTGTTTGGATTGGTGTAGGAGGTTGTGGATGGCCAAGTTGTTCGAGGATGAGGCGAATATAAATTGCCTCTCGTGCATTAATGTAGAGAGCAGCAAGTTCTGCTTCAGCTGCGGAGGTCATGACATTTTTGATGATTTGTGCAATGTTTAGGATGGCGCCGTTGTTGGCTGGAAAAGGATCGTTGTTGGAAAGGAAAAAGTGCCCTCCGGCTCTACTACGTGCGTTGGGTTCACACAGATAGCTTGCATCGCTGTGTGTGGCAAGAATCATTTCGCTAGCGTTGTATGTGAGGACTGCTTCTTCTTGAGAGCTAACGTAGTCTAAGAATTGGGTTGCTTTTTCCATTGTTGCGGTAGTGGGAGAAGATTGACTGGAGGCAATGGCACTGAGCGGAGTAAGTAATGTTCCATCGACGGCACGACCTAGGTATAAAAACTTTCCGGTGATTTTGCGAATGCGACTTGCATCTGTCTTGTTGAGTGGTGGTGCTTCGTCTGCAGGTGTTGCATACTGAGTTTTGGCGCCATAATTTGGGGGCACATGACGATGTGGTTGGTCTGTGCCTATGCTTGTCAGCGCAGTGACAAAAGCAGTGAATATCAAGATAGGCACTAATTTATTATGCGGCTATTGTATTGACTGCTGTACGGAACTGCCGCTCAGCAGACGAATCTTTGTGGAGAAGAACAGCTGTCTTCCGCAAAGATATCGATGCAAGTTGACGTGGTCGTCAACGTGGTCTAATGCGATCTCGGCTAGCTAAAGGACCTTATTAGCTTTCCTAATGAGGTTCAAACGCAAAGCGAGAAAGGAGTCTCAGAATGAGAGGCTCGGAGTTGGCTCGGTGTATCCGAGTAAACAAGCGATGAGACTAGCACACCCTTGCTGAGACTGCGTTCTTGCGCTGGTTGAGTTCTGTGATAACACTTGGCGAGGAAAGAATTTCGGGACGAAAGTTGCGATGATGTGCAGCTGGATGATGCTTGGTCCAGTAATCGGCGTAATTTAGGCGGCCTGGTCGCCAGTAGAAACGGAATTGTTTGAGAGTTTCTCTGTCTCGTAGCCAATGGAATCGCATGTCCATAGCTTTTGTTCGTTTTGGTTGGACTTTGCTATTAATTACCCCCTCGGCAGTGGAATTATCTGTTTGGATTGGTGTAGGAGGTTGTGGATGGCCAAGTTGTTCGAGGATGAGGCGAATATAAATTGCCTCTCGTGCATTAATGTAGAGAGCAGCAAGTTCTGCTTCAGCTGCGGAGGTCATGACATTTTTGATGATTTGTGCAATGTTTAGGATGGCGCCGTTGTTGGCTGGAAAAGGATCGTTGTTGGAAAGGAAAAAGTGCCCTCCGGCTCTACTACGTGCGTTGGGTTCACACAGATAGCTTGCATCGCTGTGTGTGGCAAGAATCATTTCGCTAGCGTTGTATGTGAGGACTGCTTCTTCTTGAGAGCTAACGTAGTCTAAGAATTGGGTTGCTTTTTCCATTGTTGCGGTAGTGGGAGAAGATTGACTGGAGGCAATGGCACTGAGCGGAGTAAGTAATGTTCCATCGACGGCATGACCTAGGTATAAAAACTTTCCGGTGATTTTGCGAATGCGACTTGCATCTGTCTTGTTGAGTGGTGGTGCTTCGTCTGCAGGTGTTGCATACTGAGTTTTGGCGCCATAATTTGGGGGCACATGACGATGTGGTTGGTCTTGACGTTGATGCGGTGGCTCGTGATCTAACTCGATTATGGCCTTTTTGACATAACCAGGCATTGATAAATGAACTTTTCTACGGTCGTAATCCCAGTCTAATTTGATTCCGATATATCGCTCGCCATCCCACTCCTTTGAACATTCATAGTTTTGTTGTAGGACGTTTAGCAGATGCTCTGCGTGCTGCTTGCCGACGTATTTAACTCCAAAGTCGTCGACAACAAGAGTGAACTTGATTGGACGCCATTCATGGTGCCACAGTCCTGGGATGAACTTGTCTTGGTAATATCCTTCCTTGTTGAGACGTTTCTCCAGGAGCTCTTGGGCAATGAGACCACTTTGTGGTAATCCATACATACCAGCCCGAATTTCGACGTAAACATATTCGTCGTCAGTAGCGATGCTGCGGAGGTTGTACTCGTCGATAACTTCATCGGGAATGTCGCTCAATTTGAGCTTGATATATTCGTAACGCTGCATTGGAGTATTGAGATAGAAGTTCTTGATATCTATCGTCATGAAACGGGCATTCTTGGTGGAGATGACGCTATTGAAAAGTATTTTGGCTAGCAAGAGCTCCGCTGTAGGAGTTGCAACTTCAAATGGATAATTGATGAGATTGCCCCCAACAGTGAGACGTGTTCTATTCGGCTCGTCTACTTTTTCTGGGCGCACTTTACAGACAAATTTACCATAGCTAACATCTTTACGGCGATCTGCAGGCACTTTGCTCTTAGGAATGAAGAAGATGGTGTTGGTACCCTTGACGCGCCCTCCGATGCCTTGGGCTAGTCGACCAAACTCGTTTGCTGAAGAAATATCCCATGCTGGCCCCAAAGTTGGATGTTGCCGGAGCTGGCGGTACTTTAGGAGCTTGCCGGTGTTGGGATCAACGACATTGTATGCGAAAGATGGTGGTTCCTCGGCAAGGATGTTGTAGGCGAGGTCAGTTAATGCGGCGTGAGATGCTAGGATTGGATTATGTGGCTTCAGATACTCTTCTTCCATTGAGTCTAAGGCGAAGAGTGCGTTGGCAAGATATTCGGAGTTAGCGGTAGGAGCTGATGCGCCGCTTCTTGTGCGGGATGGCAAAATGTTCGATTGCGATATTTCAGGAGCTCTCATTTCTCTTATAAGTCTGTTTGGGGTGTATAGCGTAGTAGTGGCTGGGCTAGAAGCGGCTTGGAAGTCGGAGAGTAATTTCTGCAAGGGAGATACTGGTTTTGTTGGAACATGAACTTGGCTGGTAGGTGACGTTGAATCAACATCACAGCGGCTTGATGTACCGTCGATGCTGCTGGTATTTGTTCTCGACTGCTGACTTGATTCCACCCTTGGAGGTGAATGACTTGTTGTTTCCACCCTTGGAGGTGAATGACTTGTTGTGTCCACCCTTGGAGGTGGAGAAGACGGCTCTTCCGCAGGAACATATTCTTTTTCCCAGCTTGATGGAGATTCATTTCTTGCAATCGATGAAAACATTTCACTAAGGGCTTGGAGTCCACGCAAATTCTTGTCACCTGTCCAATTAGCTTTCCGCTGGATCGTCTTCGCTAGTTTTTGTGCTGCTGTGATGACTAAATCGGCATGTGTGACTTTTGGCTTCGTAATGTAGTGATGTTTGAAGAAAACTGTTTCGCCTATGCGCTCGGAGTTCGTTTCCTTGACGAAGATAATGTGACTTCGATAATGCTCGCTTGATGTCCCGAGGGACCAACCTTTCTTTGCATGTTGCCCCCATGATGGACGATTTCCTGCTGCTTCGTGAATGAGGACTTCGCATCCAAGAGGAGCAAGCGGCTGACGGTTGTAATCAAAGGTGCCAAAAAGTGCTTGATGGGCTGATACAGTTGGGTATGCATTGGATTGTCGTAGCAAATTAAGCGTGAGCTCAGTTTGAGGAAGTAACTTGTGCCACAAATTCAAAGGAAAAGAAGGAGGAAGACCGCTCAGAATGGAGATGAAATGCTGCTTGAAGTTCTTGATGCTGGTTTCAGCAATGTTTCTGCGGTGGCAGTGCGGTGGAACAAGTTCATACTGGCACGTCTTTTCGATGAGATCCTTCATTGCCTGTGAACACTCATTATCGAGCACATGCTTCTTGATTTGTACTCCTGCCCTCTTCAATCGGCCGATGAGTGCCAAGTACGCCCGCTGCATCTCCGCATCCTTCTTGCTCTTCATTGCCTCAACAAGAATGACATTGCTATCGATTTCCAGCATAACCATCAGGTAACGGTGTCCACCTCTGGAACGCACAGGAAATGCTCCAGTTTGATCGCTGAAAACTTGGTGCTTCATATCGAACACTTTGATGTAAACATCCTTCTCTTTCTTCCCAGCAGCAGCAGATGCGTCAATTTCGACGAAAGCTTCCCGAGGTTTGGTAGAACGCACACCTTGACGCTGTTGATTAAGATGACCGTATTGAGTTTCGTCGGATTCAGGGAAGTATTTGTTAACATTTTCAACTGTAACGAGAGGCCATCCTGCGAAGTTGCCTGCTCTAATTGCCTTCAACCACGTGCTCTTGACTGGGAATCCTAAGGAAGCATGTAGGTAACGTATGCCTTCGCCAATTGATGGTAACTCGAACAAGTTGTTTGCGGCCTCTGCCATCGTGGAGTCACTGATAGGCAAGGAGCCACCGTCTTCTAAAGGTACTCTCCACAAGTTTCCATCTCGCCACCCCTTGAGGACGGCTTCTCCTGTAATGGTTACTTTTACATCGTTCTCGTCATACACCTCCACACCTTTTCCTCCTGGCCGAAAGATAGTGACATAATTGCTATCTGCCAGTCTGCTTATACTGACGAGGGAGTTCTTCAACTGAGGAACTATGTCCGCCTGTCGAGCTTCTGGCCGTAGCTGAGTCATTGGGAGTACCGCTTCAACTGTTGCGGTCATTGGTTGCCCACTAGCTGTACCGATTATTTTCTTTGACGGCACACCTGTTGACACAAATCCTCCATCTTCCGTACCAAAGTGATTAGTAGCTCCCGAATCTATTATTCCTGATTTAATACCGATGATCTCCTTCGTTTTGCATAGGGCGACACTTGCTGAATTGGCCATGTCGTTGAATTTGTGCCGAAGTGAAGTTAAAGAATGGAAGATGCCCTTGGGCGGAGATGTTGTTGCTGTGGTGGGACAGTTTACGTGGCGGAGACTTATTTTGTCTCTCTTTCCTCGCCGAGGAGTTACCTTGAGAATGCCTTTAAGGATTTGCTTGTTTTGATATTTGGTTACACGGTAGTCTAGCACATCTTGTGCTAATGTACGATGGAGGTTGTTTCGATTGGATAGACAGTGAGTTCGTCATTTAGCGCCTTTCGCTCCAATTTGACGAGACGTGCTGCGTCTTTGCGTTGTTTCCGTCGACTACGCATTTGGTCTTTCCAATGGACGTGCTTGATGGTTGGATGTGGATCGGGTGGATCAGGAGGTATTGCTTGAACGCGACTATTGATTGATTTGGCAGACTCTGCAAGTACATTATATGGATTTGGAGTTGATAATTGATCGATGTTTAATTCGTGATGCTTAGGTAGGACTACGCCGATCACCCATTCTAACTCTTCTTCCATAGGGGGGTTTAATGCACTTACAGGCCCGTCAGACCTTCAGGGGTCGGCTTTCTTCCATCCAGATGGGACCTCCCCGGAGAAGTTTGGATGCCCATAACATTTTTCCTCAGCAATGTAAGGATGCCAGCGGTTGCAATGAGGACACTGCTTATTCATCTTCCTTTGACGTTTACGGGATCGGGAACTACGCTCATTCTCTTTCTTCAACTTCTCTACTTCTTGGGTGAGTTCTTCAATCCTTGTCGTAGCGGCTGCGGTGCTTGAGGAGATACGATTGCTCGTATTTGTGGGAACGGTCGCTAAAGCTTCGTCTAGGGATGATTCAACGGCTTTGGTGATTTGTGCCAAACCAGCTGCAACCTTTGTTGAAATCTTGACATCGATATCGTTATCAGTGACATTATTGGCTCCAAACGGGCTGCTCTGACTGGACACCCCGTGCTTCAGGAGAAGGCGCCGCTTCTTATCGGACTCTTTGAAGAAGGATTTGAATTCATCCCAGGTACGGTTGGCTGAGGGTTTTACCTCCCAATCATTGACATCATCCTTGAATCCTCCATGCGCCTTAATATGGGCGAGGAGATCAACCTGCAGTGCGCCATGGTTGGGGACAGGATTTGGAGTTTCGGTACTTAATTTCTTCGCGAGCTTCTCAGCTTTGTGGAAGTAATTACCGAGGGACTCTTCTCCTTCATGATCGGGCATGGTGCGGTACTGCTGCAACATATCTGCAACACTAAAAGCTTCATTATCAGTGGCGACATCACCAATGGCAGTCATCATCTCAAGGGCAGTAACGTTGGCGAAGCCATGATCCTCATCTTGGAGGGCGCTCAAAATCGATTCTGGTACGTTCGTAGAAATAATGTTCTTGATTGCATCGGATACGCCTTCTTGAGCGTAATATGCGATTTTGTTGGCGTTGAAAATGGCTTTGGTGTTTTCAATCTGAGCAAGCTCCGTCAATCCCGTAAAATTGGGAGAGGAGATCCGCAACTACCTTCTCTGGCGACAGAATAATTATGGGAGAGTCCATACAGCACCCATTAATATTCCAAAGATGACCAACAGGAGGATGTTTTGCGACTTTATCAGTCTACTACCACCCAAGAGTAGAGGATGGAGTGATGCTGATGGTAAGAAAAGAGGGAGTGATGCTGATGGTAACATCATCTACGATCAAACCATTGCCTTGAAGTATGAAAAGATCAATAGGGTGGGAGCATTCGCCCCTACAGCGGAACCATCCGATCAGTCCTTTGACGACTTTCATGAGAGCACTGATTTCTCCACTTGGAAAGACTCATTTGTGTCGAAACTCAAACTCACCAACTTGTGGAATATTATTGAAGAGGATTATGTTGTTCCCGAAGAAGCAGATGGAGCCTCTCAAGAAGCAGTTGAATTGTACCACAAGAAGAATATCCAACTATACGCCATCCTGGCTGATAGTGTCTACACCACCATAGGATCTCGCCTCATCCTGGAGAATGTCGATGACGGGATTGCTGTGTGGAAAGGTCTTATGGCACACCATGAGACAACCAAATTACCCGTGATGGAGTCAATCAAGAAGACTCTGGGACGTTTCACGTTCCCTGCATGCATTAATTCGATTAATGAAACAAGCTCTGAGTGGACATCCGTGTTGAGTGCTCATGCTACCACTACGCCTACCATTGGGATTTTCGAGCGTGCGCTACTTCATGTAGCTGCAAACATGGATCCTGATTTCCGGCGTAATAAATATCGGACATTGCATATCATGTTGAAGAAGATGGATATTGAGCGAAGTGGATTGATCGGTGTAGAGTCTAATGTTCTCTATGAAGAATACGGGGAGTCTAATGCGTCTGATTATGGACCTGCTCTACGGTCTGGTTGTCATGTTGATCAACGGAGGGCATTCAGCGCAGTTGATCTACTACTAGATCCTGACATCATTCACCATGTTACACATCTGCAAGACATGACGCTCGATCTTCGCTCGGTTGTTTGTATTTGGCTTCATGCTGATGATATCATCCTTCTTGTGGTGCCCGGTACTACTGTACACAAGATGTTGCTATCCACACACGAGATTTGTCCAATTTGTTATGTGGACAATGGGGAGCACTCATTTTTCGCTCGCTTATTCTCGCCTATGCTATCGCAGTCCACCGCTGATCGGCCCTCGGGGCCCGATTAGAATGGAGCGCAACGTGTAATTTCGGGGCCGGAGGTGCCCTACCCCTATAGGTGGTAAATTCAGCCAAATTCAGCCAAAAAATCCCTGTAGAGCCAACGTAGGAATTAATATGTTTGGAGTTTAGCTGTATCATTTACCTGTGGGACACGTAGAAGCCCTGTAGAGCATACCGGCGTAGGATTTGTATTTGTTCCTACGTAGAAAGCGAGAAGTACCTGGCTTAAGTAGCAAATGTGAGAAAGCTTTTTTGGCTAGATGGCCCTATTACAAGACAGAAGATGCGAAAATGGTGGATTTAGCTCAAGATATTTCTCGCATAAATGATCCAAATGTCAATTTTCACCCCCAAGTTGCTCCCCTTCTGACTTCCCCACTGCTGAAAGTAGAACAGAGTGCCACTCCATTCTAATAATCTCCCGTCAACTGCAGCATAAATATACTACCATAAGTTATTCGTCATACCTCCAGCACATTGTGAATTTGAATTAGGAGAAATAGTCGCGCGGTATTTCATAATCCACCTTTGCCTTCTTCCACTTCTGGTTCGGATTGGTGATGATATCAGTAATCCGTCTCGTGAGGTCATTTCTGTCCTGGATAAGATCTCCACTCATTGCCGCCGCATACGTCGTCTTTGTGATTTCATCCATCTTTCTCTTGCTGTAATTCGTCTTAGTTTTCTCCGCCTTCTCCTCCAGGTGGGTCACCCACCTCGCCGCTTCTTGAATGATTCGCAAGGCTGACCGTCTTGCTTTCTCTTGCAATTTTGTATTCTTTCCATGGAGATGTTGCACCCCGTCCAATATATTGCACTGTCCTGCGGGTACATTGGTGAATTGTTGTGGATATGTATGCTGTAGTAGATGACGCTGTGTCTATCGCTACTGTATGTTGCAGCTGGCAATGATGATGTTTTGCAGATGTTGGTTGCTGTAGATGATTGAATGTGTTCTTGTTCGAAGTGATTGATTGTTGCATGTCAGAGTCAGGTGATGTGATCATGTCGAACTTGACACATTTTCTCTTTTGGATTATTCATTCCAATGGTTGATCAACGCTGCTGCTTATCAATTGACATGTTGCTTGCTTTCTATAGAGTCGAAGCACAAGATGACTGATGACCCAAGATGACGACCAATGAGCACAAAATGTGTGTGTGGTTGTGTTCACGGTAGAAGAAGAAAGTTTATTTGCATTGCTTCCTTATCTCCTGACTCATCATGTTCTGTTCGATGATACCGGCTGCCAAAAACTCTCAAACTTCAATGTTTGTGGGGGGGAAGGTGTTTATTGTGTGATGACTGATTGAAGAATGGAGTGGCAGTCCATTCTAACATATCTCGAGCTTTGATTGTTTTGTGGACAAATGAATTGCTGCTCAACCGAAATCATAAAATGCGATGCGTGTCGTATGTATTGCTATTTCAGAGCACAACATGGCCATGCCCCTTCGGCGATCTATCGACAGCGATAGCTTCTTTTGCTTTGTTGGATGCGGCGATTGTTATGTCTGATGGCTATCGCCACGTCCGACGACGTTGAGCCAAATTACAGGGAAACTACAGTGATCCGTTCATATCTCTGCGTATCACTCGATGTCCCGTTCAATGCGGATGATGGTTGACATGCTTATCGCTTTAACAACAAGCGGTTGACGTGATAGGCGTAGGGAACACACATCATCGTTTGATGATGGTCATCACCACGTCGCTGACGGCTTGAGCCGAATTCCAAGGGAAATACCGTGTTCTGCTCTGATCGCTGCGCATCGTTCAATGCGCCGTTGATTTCCGATAAAGGTAGCCGTGCATATCGCTGTATCACATGACGGCTGGCGTGATAGGCATAGGGAACAAGGAACATGGTGTTTGTTCGTTTTGTGTGATGTGTGGTGTCTCGTGCGTGCGTGGTGGCGAGTTTTGCGTTTTGCTGAAGTTTCGAATGGGGGCTCGCAGGATCATAATTGGGAGTGTGACTAAACGGTATCCTCATTATTGCAGAGCAACTTTATAGGTGGGTACCATGTCAATAATATGCAACACTTTCCAACCAAAGGGAATGGCACTCAGCCCCGAGGGCCCGCGTCTCAGTTACACTCTCTCCACCTCGGAACACAACAAATCGGCTCCCTGCAGCGCGTGTTGAGACAGGTATCACGTCACAACGCGATTACCTTTCTCTGAGCTTACCGCTCTACTAAGAATTGAAGAGGTAAAAAGAGGCTTGTGGTTGTGCAACAACCGACATGCCACTTTTTACAATTTACGACGACCTACTCGTAATTTGATATAAAACAGCTATTATCCCGATTCAATTCTTGTTCTGTACTAACATAAATTGTAAAAAGGGTGTTCTCCTGCTGATTGCCTTTCTGGCGTTACGGGAGCTTTTTGAGTGATTTTATCCTGTCTTGTGTGTTCACGGCACCGAGAAGGAGATGAGTGGAACGAACAACCAAAATCCACGTCGATCTCGGCGGGGGTTTCGCAGTCAACAGCGCAATGGGCAACAACAGAAGGCCAGCCAACCAACAGACTCACCCGACATGAAGGGCCCGACAACTGGGGCTGAGCACGTTGTATTCAGGTATTCTGAAAAGTCCATGGATGCCGCCAACTTTGAAGAGCACATCAAGACACTTGCCAAAGTGATTCCAACACATTCTGCGTTCAAGAAGGGCGGACCAGTGATCAGCAAATGCCTTATGAACCTCAAGAAACGAGAAGATGTTGATGTTGAGTTGAATGACCCTGGGCTAGGTGCCTCAACGTTCAAGCTGAAGCAATATGAGAGAGAGTGTGAGACGGAATTGAATGAGCGCGGGTACTTTGATCAGAATAATAAGGCGCTGTACTCCCTCCTCTTGCAGCACTGCACCAAGATGATGGAGGCAAAACTTAAGAACTATGACGAGTATGAAGATATCAATAACAGCATGGATGGAATCGAGCTAGCGAAGCTGATCAAGAAAGCATCCTACTCCAAGGGCGAAGCAGGAAAGACGATGATGCAAGCAAACAAGTCCATGATAGATGTCTTTAGATGCATCCAGCGACACGATGAAGGAAACACCGAATTCGTCGAACGCTTTACGGCTCAAGTGGACGTGGCTGAGGCATTGGGTAATGTCATCGGCATGCATGACAAGGCAGGTGATGTCTTAGATACTCTCAAGGAAGATTGGTGTGAGGAAAATGGTGTAGATCCCACTACGGAGGAATTGGCGACGTTGAAGGCAAAGGCAATCAAGTCTGTCAGGGAGGAATTCTTAGCCAGCGCATTAATTCTCCAGGCGGATAGGAGGAGATATGGTTCACTGTTGCAATGGATCGAAGACCTTGTAGCTTTTGGTGAAGATAAGCTACCCAAGAATGTTGCCGCAGCGGCAGTGATGCTTGATGATTGGTCTAGACGACACCCAGTCCCTCCTGTCAACAACAATAACCAGCAACATGAGCAGTCGAAGACACAAGTGGAGAAGCAGGCGGAACAAAAGGCGAAAGATCAACCCAAGGACGGTGAGACCGAGCCGCAGGGGGTGGCGTTCATCCAGAAGAGTGGAGAGACGCATGCCGAGGGCACGAGAGTGAATAGCCAAGGAGAGGCAGCCTGCCATATCTGTGGGGACCTCACGCACTGGAAGGATGCATGCCCAAAAAGAAATAATGCAGTGAGTGGCATGCAGCAGATGACCGCATCATCCGACGAAGACTCAGACGGAGAAGTGTGGATCGATATGGGTTGTAATCACCATCAATCGTTGAAACCACAGGTTGAGGAGGATAAGGCCGACGATGGATCAGATGATAAGATATTTGTGGATAACTGCACTGTGAAATCAACCGTTGCCATCCGTCATCTTGCCAGCATCACTGAAGAAGCTGTGCACCTCTACGTGCAATGTAATGCCGGTGTGATGCCCTGTACTAAGACCGGACTGATTGGTGACTTCCGTGTATGGGCACGTGAGGAAGGCATGGGTATTGCCAACCTCTTATCTGTCGCAGAACTCGAGAAGTTCCTTACTGCGTGTGGCGGACGCATGACTTATGCTAGTGACGAAGATTGGGTGATCTATCTACATGGTGAGCGTCATGTCCTCCCACGTGATACCGCCCCTTCCACCGAGGGGATGCCCTATCTGACGGTTGCACGAGCCCGATCCATACTCAGACGTACCAGGGTCAGTCCTGTTGAGGGTCAGCCAACTGTCCTGACCCCCGTCCAACAAGAGCTCATTTCTTGGCACCAACGCCTGTGCCACCTCGACTTCCAAAAGATATTCCAGCTCGCCCGTCAAGGGATTCTTCCGACGACTCTGCTGGAATGCGAAACTACTGTCCCGCTTTGTTTAGCATGTCAGTCTGGACAAGATCCCCAAGGCCCCGTTTCTGTCTCTTTTCAACAGCCACCTCGTGGCTCCAAGGGTCGTGCTGTCGTGGACGCCGGCTGTGCATTTGCTCAACCAACTGTACGAGGCAACATGGAAGGCTATAGCAAGCGTCAAATTGAGGGTGCTAAGCGTGCTCGAGAACTACAGATGATGATTGGGAACCCGCCCGACCGTAAATTCCGTGAAATGGTGCGTGATCGACGTTTGCTTAATTGTTCTGTTTCCATCGAGGATGTGACTAACGCTCTTGCAATTTTTGGCCAATCCCGTTCAGTCCTACGCGGATGTACTACTAGGAAGAAACCAAAGAAAGTAACTACTGGGCTGCACGTCGAAATTCCGAGGGACTTCTATAAGCTACATCGATTTGTTACGCTCGCAGGAGATGTGATGTACGTTAATGGCATCCCATTTCTCACCACTGTTTCACAGGATATAGGTTTTTTAACGGCGGAGTTTCTCATTAATCGTAGTGCTGCACAGCTTAGTAACTCCTTAACTAAAGTCTTACAATGTTATGCTCGCGGTGGATTTGTTGTGCGGGTCATCATGATGGATAATGAGTTTGCCCCACTGTCTGATCTTCTGCCTGTAGTTGAAATTGACACAACCGCTGCCGGAGAGCATGTTGGTCTCATCGAGTGTCAACACCGCACCATCAAAGGACGAGCTCGAGGTATAGTATCTGAGCTCCGCTACTCCTACTTCCCAACCCAGTTGATCATCCACCTCATCTATCATGTCGTCATGTGGCTGAATGCCACCACCTACCGTATTGGAAACTTCTCGGCCAGAGAATTCGTCACCGGCCGCAGCTTGGATATCAAGGATCACTGTCAAGTCCCTTTGGGGAGCTATATCGAGCCGGCTGAGGATCCTGAAACCACCAATACCATGGCTTGGAGAACCGAGCCTAGCATCGCATTAGGAAGTACTGGAAACTTGAGAGGAACACAAAAGGTTTTGTGCCTGCTGACTGGCCAGATCCGTAGGCGTCGCAACATTGCTGATAAAATGCTGCCATGTCCTGATAGTATTATTCGGGCAGTGAATGAACTCGGTATTAAGAATAAACGCGAACGATATGGACGCACTCTGGAGTTCCGCAATAGGAAGAAAATTGAATATGAATGGGACGAGGATTCCCTTGAAGAAGATGAGGCACCTGTGGAATACACGTCACATCCTGAAATGGCCGCTGAGATGCCCGGTGTCACATGGGCAGCCGACTTGCCTGACCTTACTCCTCGAGATGATGACAGCGTATCGTCTAATGAATCGGATGATTCTCCTGACATGTGGGATGATGAGGATCATGATCCCGTCTTGGATACTGACAACACCGATATGAACGAGAATGATGGCACTGGACCTGGAGTGTCCGACTACGAGCGAAGTGCAGATGCAGGAGCGGGAGTGTCCGAGGACAGCCTCGAAGACATGTACGAGGAAAGTGCAGGAGTGGACGACGAAATTGCAGGAGTGGACGGCGAAAATACAGGAGTGGAAGACGAAAATACAGGAGTGCCCGAGCATACATCCCCTGTTTTACATGATGCGTCCGCAGGAGTGAGCACCGCTGGAGAGCCAGTGTCCGAGGACACAACTACCGCTGGAGACAAATCTGATCCCGTCATGACTACACAATCAAGATACCCATCTCGCACCCGTACTCAGACAACAAGTTACGTACCGACCATGCATGGTCAGGCCTATCCTACAGAGGATCGTAAGTTATATGCAGCACAGATGCATTTCCAAGAAGCCACCGTAGAAGAACCACTGACTACAACCGACGACTATGCGGAATTTATGACCGGACACATCATGATGCAACAGCTGTACTACACAAAGGGCTTGAAGTTGTTTGGGGACAAAGGCAGTAGCGCTGTCCAAAAAGAATTGCAACAGATGCACGATATGGAAGCATATGCACCTATCAAGGCTTCCACCCTTAGCGAGGATCAGAAACAGGATGCAGTCAATCAGTTAATGTTCCTGACGAAGAAACGTTGTGGAAAGATCAAAGCCAGATCCTGTGCTGATGGACGACAGCAGCGGGAATATATCAGTAAAGAGGATGCATCTTCACCGACGGTGAGTGTGGAGTCAATCTTTCTCACTATGTGCATGGAGGCACACGAGAATAGGAAAGTGGCTACGATGGATATCCCTGGAGCTTTCCTTCATACTGATATTGATGAAGACGTGGTGATGCAACTTCGCGGACGGCTTGCGGAACTGATGGTGAAGGTTGACCCTAAACTATACAGGGAGTACATCGTTATGGAGAAAGGCCAAAAGGTGTTATACGTCAAAGCTCAAAAAGCTGTATACGGTCTTCTTCGCAGTTCATTGTTGTTTTACTTGAAACTCAAGGGTGATTTGGAAAAACTCGGATTCACGTTCAACCCCTATGATCCTTGCACGGCGAATAAGATGATCGAGGGAAAGCAGATGACAGTCGTCTTCCACGTCGATGACTTGAAGGTATCACATGTCGACCAAAAACAAATTGATTGGTTCGCAGACGAAATGCGAAAACTCTATGGAGAGAAACTTGCGGTGAATACGGGCAACATTCATGACTACTTGGGTATGATGATCGACTATAGTATTAAAGGGAAGGTACAAGTGTCAATGATTCCATTTATCAAGAAGGCGATGGAAGCATTTCCCGAGAAGATCACATCAACTTCTGCAACTCCAGCAGCAGACTATTTGTTCAAGGTACGAGATGAGAGCGAAACGGACTTCCTGGATGAGAGTAGAGCAGATGCTTTCCATTCTGTCACGGCTATGCTATTGTTTCTGAGCTCTCGGGCGCGTAGGGATATACAGACGGCAGTCTCTTTCCTAACTACGAGGGTGAAGAAACCAGATGAAGACGATTGGAAGAAATTGAAACGCGTCCTACAATATCTCAAGGGAACCATGTATATGAAACTGACGTTAGAAGTGGACAACATGGGTATTCTGCAATGGTGGATCGACTCATCTCATCAGGTACATATGGACTTGCGTGGTCACACAGGTACAATGCTTTCCTTAGGGAAGGGGGCTGTACTCAGTAAATCGACGAAACAGAAGCTCAATACGAAGAGCTCGACTGAATCTGAACTTGTGGGCACACATGACGACTTGAGTCTGGTATTGTGGTGTAGGTACTTCGTGGAAGCACAAGGATACACAATCGAACACAATATCCTAAACCAAGACAATCAGAGTACAATCCAAATGTTGAAGAATGGTCGAGCATCAAGTACGAAGAGAACGAAGCACATTCACGCCAGATATTTTTTCATCAAGGACAAGATTGACAATGGTGAAGTCGAAGTGAAATACTGTCCTACAGAGCAAATGTGGGCAGACGTCAATACAAAACCATTACAGGGCCGATTGTTTAGAGTCATGCGGAGTAATCAGATGAATGTGTCAGAAGATTATGATGATCACGTTGAGAGATCTAATACATGTGAAGCCCTTGGGGGACCTAAACCAAACCATGCTTAGTCGGTCAGAGAATAATGCATTCCTGACCGCAGGAGTGTGTTGAGACAGGTATCACGTCACAACGCGATTACCTTTCTCTGAGCTTACCGCTCTACTAAGAATTGAAGAGGTAAAAAGAGGCTTGTGGTTGTGCAACAACCGACATGCCACTTTTTACAATTTACGACGACCTACTCGTAATTTGATATAAAACAGCTATTATCCCGATTCAATTCTTGTTCTGTACTAACAGCGCGCCCCATTTAATACATTGGAATGGAGAACGTCTGAGAATTTGAACACAAGTCGCCACCTGAATTTTTTGACACAGCATTACGCTTTCCCACTTGATAATCAACTCCAAGTTCAATCTAATGCAAGCCTGCATGCTGAGTGGGGAGAGATTGTTCCGTTGGCGATTGTATCATTTGATGTGATCTCTAGAAGGATGCGGATTGTTGCAAGCGATGATGGTTGGGTTCTACGCGATGATGGTGTACCTTCTGACAAGTATGATGCTTTGCACAAGATGATGGAAGATGGAAAGGACTCTGTATCATCGGGCTCTTATGCAAGACTTCATACTGCGAGTGTTCTATTTGATGTCCTTATTGATCCAGATCCATGTGCAAGCCTTGCGCTCACTTGTTTTCCTTGCTTGGGACACCATACTTTGAGTGGTTCGTTTGGCCCCAACAATGTCCTCTGTGCAATGGATCATACGTCAAGCTCGATTGATTGTCGCGTTCTCAGGAGATTGGTTGATAATGCTCGCGCCTATGCATTATTTGGATCTACAAATGGAACGTCAAGTCATTTGACCAGATGTTTAGTCGACACACATCTCGGAATCCTGAATCTACATGGGGAGCTTCTTTGTGGCAACAACAGCACATTTGTCCTATGCTGTGGACGTTCCATTGATGGATTTATTTCATTTCACTTCGCCGACATTGATTGTCTAGTCCTCGCAAGAAATCATGGAGATCTCGTATCTTTTGATGGCTATCTTATGCGTAATGTTCGTCAGAACGCAGAACACTTCGCTGACATTATTCCTTCGTTTGGTATCTCCCATAATCAGTTATCTACCAATATTGATTCCAACTGTCATCGGATCCTTATTCATTGGAGCAGAACTACAAGCCTACACGACATTTATCACCGTCGCAGATTCAACGCATGTTCTCATCGATCCACTCCAATGTGCACCATTGTTTCTTTTGAAAATGGGGAGACCTTGCCATCATATCATCGATTCTGTCATACCGTCTGGACATTAGGAGATGCTTCTTGCGTATCTTGCGCTTCGCGTGCTTTGAATGACCTCATGTTAATCATTTCTGAGCATCATCAAGCCCATTTCTTGAAAGGGATGATGTCTTCCATTGAACATCCATCTGATTGTTACATGATCCATTGTTTTATTAATGATACTACTTCGTCAATCATTGATAATGATGCAACCGTCATCAACTCTGCTAAGTCGTGTGGTCGTATCATCCATCTATTGGGTACTTCTTCGAATGTACAAGTCCTCATTCTACGTGAATACTTCATGCAGGCCATCGAATGGAATAATTTGATTTCTTTTCTACATGGGGAGTGGAACACAACGACACCGCGACTGGATCGAGTCTTCTTGTTCATTGGAGATTGTTCTTGTGCGTCTTGTACTTCGGGTACTTTGATTATTCCCATGCCATTGATGAAGGATACTCGTCGGATCAGCTACTGGATACTAAATGACTACACAACTTCAACTTGTGTATTGTTGGGTGATTGTTACAATGGGTTGTGTTCTTCGAAGGGTGCTACTTCGTTATTCGCTAGTAATGGCGCTGATATGGTTGAACTCGATATGGTGGACAATGGGGAGCCTATTATTTGCTCGAACTGGTATGCACTACGCCTTTATGATCGTCCACTTTGCGTAGATATCCACCCGGACTACCTCGCTGGTCATGAGACACATCCTGCCGTCCTAGGAGTAACCAACACGCCATGCCACTACGCGCAATGTCGCCAGATCTACACTGGATGCTTGATTACACCATGTGTTGTCCAACCGCATGACAATTTGGGGAGTATTCAACCTCGTCGGATGGATCAGATCCTCGGAGCCTTTGAATCGGTTGTTACGAGTGAACACTCTAGTCGTGACCTTCGCAATAAGTTTCAGATTCACGATCAAGTGGTTCTATACAACTACGACCAGATCGACCAAGTTCAAGTTACTATCAAACTCAAAGACAAAACTGACACATCGCACACGGACGACAGTAGTTACGGTTCATCTTTTGACACACATCCACCGTGTCTTGTCCAAGCCATCATGATCTTATGTGGTATAGCCAGTCACCTTGATTTGCAAGCAATTATCAATCGCTTATTCAATTGGGGAGAAATATGGGGAGCAATGTTCTTCAACGTTCTTGAGCAACGTATCATGCAAGTAGGGGAGTGTCACATTTCTGGAGGTTCAGATATGTTGGTACGTTACAGATACGTTACATAGGGGTATCGAGATTACTTATGTACTCTGATCCCAATAAGTGGGAAAGGTCCCATTTATCTTCCGCATGTCAAATGTCGCGCGCCGTCGATTTGACCATCAACCATCGAGATCAAGAGCCAATGATCTCACTGTTTGATTAATTAATTATTTGTATTTACTACTACTACTGGCCAGCGGCGTCGGCTTTATGCCACACTACTTCCTTTATTACATTTCGTAGTCTCGGTGGAACGTCATAATAGCGATGGGCATGCAATAGCGGTCCTTCCACGTTCAAGATAACATCCTATTTTACCGTCGGCGAAGTCGGAAACTTAACACCTCAAATCCAAGCCTCCCTACAAGTGAGCAAGTTTCGGTCGGCATTTGAGGCATGTGACTGACAGCTGAGTGAGCGAGCTTGCGAAACTGGGCCCGAGGGGCCCCTGCCATCAACTTTTAGTATATTTGTGCATTGTTGTTTGTTGTTGTTGTTGTTGTTGTTGTTGTTGTTGTTGTGTTTATTTTACAAAGTAATGTGTCCATAAAGTTGCTCTGCAATAAGTATGGTAGTAAGTAGTTATCCTCTCTTGTGTTTTTGCTGGAGGAGAGAGTCTTAGAGAATTTACTCTACACAATTTTGACTAGTGTTACATGGTAAGATTATCTCGACTGTGTGCGTCCGTGTACTTGCGCCTGCTTCTCTCTCTCTCTAGTCGCTGGTCGCCTGGTTCTCCCTCTTTTTAGCGCGCTCCCCAATCACTTCCATTCACGCGCACGATCAAACTTCAACCAAAAAAATCGCAAAGTGTCACCATGCCACGCAAACACACCACAACCATGGCGGCAATTCACCCCACCAGCCCCCTACCAATGGATTTCGGTAGAGACGAACATGTCTATTCGACCATAGTCCAACGGCGTATGCAGCAAGAATACGCTGCAATCATCTGAACGTATCGTTTCCGTAGACTACGGCTCTTTATGTCAACTACATAAAAAAATCCCCGGCACATCACAGCGGCAATCGCCGGAGAGATTGTTGACGAGCTGTGCAGAGCACCTCCGACGATAACGAATGGTTCCAACGATAACGAATGATTCGCCACGTCCGTCTACAATAATTAATTGTGTTGAAGGATCATTTGAAACTCTTTGTGAGTTGCACATGGATATTATTTAATCTGCCCCATGTAACCGGCAACGCCAAGAGTTAATCCATGCCGTGTGCAGAGCACCTCCGACGAATAAGATCGGTTCCAACGATAACGAATTATTCGCCTCGTTCGCCCATGATTAATTGAGTGGAAGAATCATTTGAAACTCGTAAGTTGCATCGATACTTAATTAATTTTGTGCCGCAGGAAATTATTAATTATTTTATGTACCCGAGCCATCCGGGTAGCAGCTAAGACACGAGTAGGTGGTGCCATCAAGATGTTGATGAGCATCGCTTTATGCAACAATTCGCCATGCGTCGTGCAGAGTATCCACCGTCAGGAGTAAGGGGAGCGATGAGCGGCAGTAGCAGCTCCTCGTGCGCCGAAGCGACCATTTTGCTGTTCGTTCGGAGTTCCGAATATGCCAGATTAGAGTTGAGTAAATAAAAGCAAGGTGAGTTTAAATGCAATCTTTCCAGCAATTTGCTCACCACTACCACTTCAACATCGACTTGTCACGTGATTTGAGAAGTCATGTGATGGAGTGATGGAGTTTGTCACGTGAAACTGAAAATCTGTCCAGATTTCCTGTTAGCAAGGGTCATACATAGGTAGGTAGGTGTGCAAGTCTTTCCACGCTCAGAGCACAAAGCACAGAATGATGGAGATCTGAATCTGTGAGTAAGTTTCTATGAAAGTTCCAGCTCTGACGAATTTTCTGATGTTATCAGCTTTTTTGGTAGCAAGGGTCATACATAGGTAGGTATGCAAGTCTTTCCACGCTCCAAGCAACAAGCACTAACACTAACAACACTAACAGTCTCTCAAGCATATGTACTTCATTCAGGTGGACCATAAATCAGAATGTAAAGGTAAGCACGTCTCCCCTATCCTATTTCCCTACTTCTATCCAAACTGAAATCATGTCTAATCAGAATATCTGTTGTGCTATGTATTCCTCCTCCAACTAAGTTGAAAAATGTCACCAAAACAACAATATGGCTACTGTGCTCCTGTCCACAACACCATCACTCCTGGGCAGATGCTAATGGAATAATGCACACATCCCGTCCTTGCTTTCTGTCTGCATCTATTCAGGAGTGACATTGGCGACAACAACAACAAATGACATCATTGTCGCATGTCGCAGACGCGCACGGCAGACACAGCTAGCAAATTCTACTTAAAACAAGCCAACCGGATATTCCGGGACACACGGAAAACCCGTCACAGCAGCCCTCCCACAATTGTACCTGACCATACCTGCCACATCGTCGCTGTCACATCAGACACAGACAATACTGAATTCCTATGCAGCCAATTTGGAGTACCAATTCCCACCTAGCTCAAGAGCACTTCTGGCACTGATAACCATCCCAATGGGTTTGCAAAATAGGCCCAATCATATGGTCCTACACAGCCTCTACACTTTGAGCCAGAAATGCTGTAGAAATGGGTTGATCTCTTCCTCTCTTTTACTTTGGCAAAATGGGGGTTTATCTGTGCCATATAGGGTTAATCATCTGTGCCCAGGTTGCTCCCAAAGTGCTCCCATCCGGGGTGTATATAAAGTAAGGCCACAAGTCGCCCCAGCATTCGCGCTGGGGGCCCCTCGGGCCGATCACCACCGTCCGCTCAATCGAGGAACAAGCAAAGTAAATCCCTTCCCACTGTAATCTCGCTGTCATCTAAGACATTTGAACCCATCACAATCTCTGTTGTTACAAACTACACATTGATTGATCAAGTCAGCCATGCATGATTGCACAAATAACTTCTCTTTGTAGCGCTTTTGTTTGTTACGTCTAGAAGCAGTAGCAAGTTGATGATTCACACCACTCTTGCAATGCTGACACATTTTACAGTCTTGTGTATGTACTCCCATCCGTGAATGAAGTCCTATCATGATGCACTGATTTGTCTCTCCACTGAAAATACCATCAAGACCCACAGATTCATATAGACTGGCAATGGTTGCTTTTGCATTCACTTTGTCCACACTGTCACTGAATGCATCATAGAAGTGAGCATTAACACGGTACTCCTGAGACTGCAGTGAATCGTCGAGCCTGCTCATCCAATTACTGGTAGCCCTCCAAAATATCACACGAGAGCAATCACCCATTTGCTTACTTGGTCGAATTCGTCCCGCACTCTGCAATGCATCCGCAGCTGACCGGCATCCACCCATGATAATGACTTGCTTCACTTTTGAATTGTCGAGCCCAACACAGTATGTAGACGCCAACACTGATATCTTCCCAGCATCCCACTTGTCGATTGCAGTGCAGTCTGATGTAAGCCATTCTGCAGTAATTTTAGCTTCCTTGATGCTTCGAGTGAGAGACATGGCATGTTGTTTGGAGACAGTGATGACATGGATTGCAAAATCTTGTGGTTGCTGCGGAGACAGTTGACTCTTGATGTACTCAGCAATGTCAGGTATCAAGTCAGCATTGGCAGATCTCTCAATCAGGAAGGCAATGTTGGGGGCAGAGTAGGATAATTGTCCTCCAATAGTAACATAGTTATCTCCCATTCCAGCGTAGTTGGTAATCATTTTGGTGGCAGTGGTATTGGTTGTTGCAGAGAGGAGAACAATCTTGGTATTAAGAGATTTGAGATAACGAAGGCTCTGCCAAGATGTTGCATGACGGTAGCACTCTGTCAAAGCAAGATGGAACTCGTCGACATAGATAACTTTCACTCCCCAGTTATTGAAGGTGCCTTGGTAATTCTGGCGGAGGGTATTGAAAGCGTCAATAGAAATGTAGAGGAGGTCAAAACCTTCAATGTCAGGTATCGTTGATTCCAAAGATGAGGTAGTGATGGAGTAAACCTTCAAATTGGTTCCATGAAAGCATTGCTTGGACTTTAACTGTTGCTGTGCCAATAGTGAGTTGTAAGGGCAGATCACAATTGAACGTTGCCTCACAGAACCACTGATTGCACGTCCAAGCAGAGAAAAGTTCCAAATACCACTCTTTCCCTGTCCAGGAGCAAGATGTACAACAACATCACGGTGGTCAGATCTGTCGTCAATGATTTTGATGGCTTCCATTTGATGGGGATAACAAGTTGCCATTGTATCGTTGAGCGCCCTTTTTGCAGCTTGATCATAGAAGGTGTGATTAATGGTAGTGAAGTTTCTATCAGAAGTCTGCTGTAGAACTGGAACTGTCTCCCCTAGAGCTTTGAAGAGGTGTACTGCTATTGAGAATGGTAGTCGTGCAACTTCGCTGTCATTAAGCCTCATCATGATCTCTGAAGAATAGTGTTGACTGTGAACGTAGGGAGAATGATGCAGTTGAGTTGCATTCTCTTTGGAGGTTGTGAATTTACCAGTGCTCACAGGGGTTATCACGTTCATTATCTGACTGAAGATGTCCCTGATATGCTTGGTTCCCTTATCGCTGGTGGAGGTAGGCCCAGATGTATCCAAGTGTAGCACATCTCTGCACATCAAATTTGCCTCTTCTGGACCTCTATCGATGCTTGGGATGGTGAGAGTTTGGCTTTGTTCCACCACAGGATAGATCACCAAGTTGAGGATGATGATGTACCTTGAAAGAGACGGAGGGACAAAGTGGGGGATTTTCTTATTTCTATCGACCCCATGGAGGACATTCTTCTCAGACCTCATTGTGAAGCGAAGACAGTTGAAGTATTCACACTGGTTCAGAGGCCACTTAAGCTCACTTATCGTTTTACCATTTCTCCTCCTCGGTATATGTTACCTACAAGTACCCTTGATTGCTATCTATCTTGACACTTTGATCCTCACGCACTCAGCTAACAAAAATCAACAAAATACCATTGCACCATGACGCTACTTCGCCGCACGCTAGTACCTCAGGAAGTGATTGGCTAACCGGATTTGATACAATAAATCGTCTCTAATAAACCCTATGAAGCGATTAGGTCCATCAAATCCGGTTATTTATTGAATATTGAGCGAGCTAGAGTACATTATATGAGCGACAATGAGTGTGATGGATAAAAATGAGGTCGAGCTGCGGATCGAAGCTTTGAAGGCCACCGGCATCAGCAATGGCGCCGAGAGAACGGATGGATTGTGGATTATACTCCACGAAAATTCAAGGGCCAAAAAATCACACAGTGATGCCATTCCTCTTAGGGAACTTCTTGGTAATGGAGATGGCGCTGTGTCTGAAGAATCAATGAAGAAGCAACATTTTGGTAACTATTGGAGGGGCAAGTTTACTAAACAAAACGACATTGGTAATGGATTCATCAATCGGACAATGAAAGGCTGCGTGTTTGTATCAATAGGCGATGGCACTGCAATGAACGATTTCCCAAATTCCGGCAATATTATCAAGCGTGGCGATACGGAAGTGCGTGCAGTTCATCATTTCATCAAAACAGTTGTCACGTCATCAAAAGAAGATGGTGCTAGTGCAGACACCGGGGAAGAGGCGGTAGATGAAGATGCGGTGGATATGGAAGAAAATGGTGTCACCATTTGTGGTATGGATGGAAAAATGTTGCGGAATGTATTCAATCATTTCCCATTACACGACATCCGAAGCACGTTGGCCTGCGTAAACAGCAAGTGGAGAGAGACGGCATTGGATGCTACTCCATCTCCAGACGATTACCTAACAACACTAGAAGAGGACAGAATCCCTTGTGCCATCGAGTTCCTCGGCCAACAAAAGGAACAAGTCAAAACGTATGGGGGAGTCGAATACATCAAAGTATTCGCTGGAGAAGGGGTTATACTAAAGGATCACAAAGATATTTGGCGAATGCTATCAACCAGCTACACTCCACCAAAATGGGGTGAGCATTTCCAATCGTCCCAAACAATTCCACAAGAGAAGAAAAGGAGGATTAGCAGCGGTGCAGATTTGAATCTAAATTAGAGTAAACTATTGTACAAGATCAACATTGAATTGGACGCTATCAACACGCAAATAGCTTCTCTATAGTGTCCGCTAGCTGTACCAAGCACCATTTGTCACTCTGGTACAACTTAGCATGCTACAGAAGGCAAGGCAATCGGAAACCATGGTCGGGGAGTAACTATTGGTATCTAATCTACAGGTAAAAAGTAAGTACAACTACGTACACAAAGACGGTACGTACCTTTGGGGGGCTTGCCCTCGTTGGTTTCCCCGAAACCCCGCGAAGAAGAGGTAAACCAGAGAAACGACCTTAAGTGGGATATTCACCATTTTGAACCAGTGTGTATTCCTGAAAATCCTTAAAGGGACCAATGCGAGTCAGTTCTAGTCCGCGTCCTGCACCAGCTGAAAGGTACAGAAGAGTGCCTTGATTGAACCTCCATAGCATGTTGATGTGGGTTTGAACATCCTCAACATTGAGTATAGGAATAAGGCTCGATAGCTCTACCTTCTCCTTAGTATCTAGAGCAAGTGACAAGACAAAAGATTAGATCATTGAGAATGAGAAAAGAATGGAAAATACACAGTAAATTGGTCTCACCTTTGACGAAAACAAAGACTTCATCACAATTTGTTCCAGCCATGACAAGTTTGTTCTCCACATTCAGAAACATGTCTAAGTGAGCGTGACACTGGAAGAGGGGATACAAATGATGCTTGAATCTGTCTCTAGTCACAGGGATGACCTTTTCCCACGTGCTCTTTTTGACATAGCTCTGGCCAACCTTCACTTCACCAGTAATAGGATCGATTGCTTTATGGATGGTGGATGGATTATACTTCTTATCATTTTCCTTGCCCATCCTGATACATTTACAAATCGAACTAGTTGAGTCACAAATCTGAATCACCTTCAGTAGCTCATATGTAGAATGCATAAACTTGTCATGATCAAAGTTGTGATCCCTTCGTGCAGTTCTGCAGATGTGACCACAAACCATATGTCTCATTAGACGGAGCAGGTTGTTGCAGTTCTTGCTGATTTCGTTGGCAGCACAAAACCCAAGGTAGGATTGAGAAGACACTGATTTGAGTCCTCTCCCAATAAGGTAAAGCTGCAGCGCATTGGATTTCAGTCCTTTAGGATTCTCTGTGAGAATGTTAATCATCATGCCAAAAAGGATGTTGGTGCCAATGATGCGCTTTGTGGTCTCTTTTTGCATTTCCTCTTCATTCATACTGTGACAGAAACTCTCAAAGACAAAGCACTCAATGTCTTTAGCTTGTTGAAGTTGCTGGCGCAATAGTTCCAGCTTGGTACGAAGTACAAAGAGAATCAAGTGCTGAAACTCCTTGATAATTTTGGGCATCGACTTAATTGGAACAAAGGTGGACCCTTGCAATAGCATCTCTTCGTATGGTGAGTCTGCACTTCCAACTTGATACAACATGCCTCTGAAATAGGGACTGACCAACAGAACATCATTCTGTGCATGCCCATCTGATAGGTAAGTCTTCCCTGCATGCAGGATGGTATTGATGTTGGAATCATCAGTGATGTGGTCAAATTTCTTCGAGGCAGCTGAGGCAAGCGACTTGAGTTGATGGACACATGTATTTGGATGGGACTCAATGATGGGAAGAAGCAGTATCTTGTGATGCTCTACCTTAGAAAGTGCTTCAGTCTTTGCAGCTGAGTCCATTGACTGGACCGTAAAGCAGACTTCAGCAACATGACGGAGCATGTCATTGTTGTCAATGTGGGATGGAGCTGGTGCTGTTGCCTTCCTCATCTCTTCGTGGGAAGCAGTAACAATTCCTCTATCAAGGTTTGATGCCAATGGCAAGGAACTCGGTGAATCTGAAAATACAAAAGACAGAAGATGGGGGTGAGATGCTAGTATGAAACATTTGTGAGGAAGTCAAATTGGGCAAACTTACTGTAGAACGCATTAGACCAACTAAGCTAAGTAGTCGACTACTTAGCTTTGTTGGTCTAATGTTAGAACATTGATGAAATCATTGTTACTCGAGCTTACCGTTACGTTGATGATGAGACTATTCAAGTGGTGTCCGATAGTTGGTTTGATTTGCGTTCCGTTGCTGACGTGAACCCACAAGATGCTGGTCACAATGTGGATTAATGCTAATGCTTGAATATCCTGGATTCCTTGATTCTATGGGGAGCAACTATGGGGAGCAAATATGGGGAGCGAGATACGACGCAAATATGGGGAGCAGTTACGAGAGCGAAGATACAACAAATAGCTTGAATCAGGATATGGTACGATTGTGGATAGAGAATCGTAGGGGAGTGAGAAATAATACAATTTACTGTATTGGTATGGATTCCTATTTATGGGGAGATAGGGTATCTTTAGGGGTATGTTAAGGATATGTATGATTGATGTCGTTGATGATGACGAACTAGCTTCCAGAAGATTGCAGGGAAAGAATCTTTGGAGGGAATAAACAACTCGTCCATGCATGACAAGCTCACATTTGTAACCGAGTTGACGAGGGTAAGTCCTCTTAGATTGATTGCCTAACTACCAGTCACAGATTGTAAAATCTGTCACAGGCCACTCCAGACATCCTTTCCTTGTTAGGAACTGCACCTGAAATCAATACGTTGGATATTAATGCAGCAGTGATGTTCAATGATGAGGACCAATTGTTGGATGAGGCGGTTGAATTGATGGCCTTCTATGCTGCCCATGCCTGCTGAGGGAAGTGATGGTGGGAAAATGCCAGCGGGACGCATTGCCCAACGTATGGGAGAATATGACAAGACAGCAACGCAAGGCTTGGACGCAATTGGGATGAGAGATGTGTGAGAAATTGTTGCCTGAAGGCGCCATGATTCTTCCTTCTCCTCTGAGGAATGGTGAGAATGCAGTGCTACCAGGTAATGGGGTGACAGGTACTCGAGGGCATTCTACAAATATGGCTGCTACTGTCCCAGACACCAAAAACGCAACGTTGTACGATTCTTCCGCGACCAGGACTGCATTCACTGCAGACTGCAGATGTGTCTGATATGACTCTTATCAACGCTATGAAGGCAAACGTCCATTCAGGTTCTGCACCTTCTGGAGGACTACACTCTTCTCGTGGCCAGATGAATGTCAAGGATCCTTTGGACCCCAAGTGTCTACTGTCCAACAAGAATTTGAGCCAGCAACAGATCATTCCCCTACCCAAGAATACTGCTACGAATTTGGCCTTGAATGGAAATGACAAACAGGTACGCATGGCTGTTGCTTTACCTCACGACACGGTTGGTTATCATGTTGCTTCCACAGCAATCCAAGCTGCTCCTGTTGTCATTATCTGCTGAGTTCCCAGACATTCCAATGTCTACTGATAATAGTACCATACAGTGATCGGTTTCTATGGCGGTTGCGCGTCCCCACCACGGTGCATGGACCCTGACTGATGATGATCTTTCGTTCATTCTTGGTCTTATTGACAGGGGAGCTAATGTTGGACTGGCAAATCCAAGACACTTGAGGTTACTTCAATATGCCTTTCCTTCTTGGAAGATCAACGTCAATGGGATTGGGAACTCTCGTTTGAGTGGACTTAAGATTGGTACCTTCGGTGGGACTACAACCACTACATGTGGAACTCTTGTTCTACTCATCTTTCATGAATATGGGGAGATTGATCCTGGGGACAATGGAGGGCAGATCGTGCATTTCAAGATGCAGCTTGAAGACGGGGGATGTCATGTGAATGATAGACCACATCAGTTGATGGGAGAACAAAATGTCGTCCCAATGACTTTGTACGGGTAAACCATTCCTATTACCTACACTGATGGTCTTCCACATATCAAGACAACCTATGCTACGGATGAAGAGATGAGTACCTTACCGAAGATTGTCATGGATCCCCAAAGGTATGACAAACCTACGCTGGTAGAGTGTTCATGGGTTTGATGAATGAACCAGGATACTACTTGTATGATGACGTCAAGAGAACGGGGGAGATGCTACGTGATAGACTTGATGTGATCATTCCTGCGCCATGAGTTACCCACTTATCCAATTGAGGATGGATGTGATACTTTCAACTCAGATGAGGAGCATATCTTTGGTACAGAGGATGATGAGGATAGTGAAGATGAACTACCAGAATTGGTCACAGATAAGACACTTGTTGGAACACTAGTGACGGCAGGAACTTATCTGCTCATACCACGCAAGGTGAACAAGACTGGGAGATTACTCCCCATGGTATGACAAGATCAAGATACCGAATTCACATCTACAGGCTTTGGAGTATGACAGTGAAACAGGAATCACTTGTGGAGGGATGCAATACGCGAAGAGATGAAGGATTTGGAAACCTTATTTGGGGATGAGTTTCACATTTACCGCTACCAACCTGGAGATCCTTGGCATATCTCTGTTGACAACGCAGAAGTGTGAACCTTCAAGCCATAGCTTTCAGCTGCAAACAAGATGATGGTACTAGGAGAGTAAGGGTAGTTTCAGACTGCATCAGAGGAAGTCCTACTTATGCACTACTCATTTGCAACGTTTGGATCAAACCTTTGAGTTGTCGCATCAGGGCTGATAATACTACGCAGCTGTTCAGGTCTGGAGGACTGTTTGGGTTCCGATGCAGGATTAATCAAACGCGGATTGATTAGCAGAGAAATGGGTTCATCGGAGTCACCATTTCTACAATTGATAGAAGCACAAGCTGCTTTGGATCAGGGGAGCATGGAACCAAGAGTTCGGGAGTTGTATGGAAGAATTAGGGAGCAAACTCGTACCGACTGGGAATGTTGGGAATGTTTGGAGGATTAATGATGGAATCAGGAGGGAAGCTGGGGAGAAAATTGGGGAGATATCAACGTAACAACTTGTTCAGTTGATTGGGGAGTGCCAAATGCTTGCAGAAGACATTTGGGATTGTAAACGCAACAGCACAGTTGTTGTATCAGTGTGACATTTCACACTTAGAATGAATCAAAGGAATCTTGAATCGCTAAAGTTCGCCGTACAAGATCAGCCATCTGCTTGATGCACAAGATCTTTTTCAGCCGGCAATGCTACTGATCCGCTACGCCGGCGCAATGCCATTGTACTTCCTTTATTACATTTCATAGTCTCAGTGGAGCATCATAATAGCGATGGTCGAGTACTAATCTCCCATCCACGTTCAGGATAACATTTAAGTTGCACAGGTGTAAGGTAAACCAACAGAACCACCTCAAATCTAAGACTACAACACTACTCCATCGCTCACCCGAGAATAAAGGCCTCATATATCCCTTCCCACTGTAATCTTGTCGTCATCTAAGAAGAAGCTGAGAACAAATGTGTTTACAAAGAAGATTGCGAACAAAGGGAGGGAAGCTGCAAAGAACTGAGAGGGTTTAACTACAATATATTGCAGATTAATTCAGCTAGTAATAGTCTGTGTGGATGGTACATTGAGTTTTTTTATGCTGCTTAGGAATTTGCTCAGTCCTGGATGCCCAAGGCAAAGCCATCAGTTAGCAATTTAGCCTGTAAAACTCTATTTTCTTGCATACAAAAATTGTTGTGTTGATTCAGAGTGAAGAGCTTGAATTACTTCACCAAGCATTCATCTTATGACAGTTGATTGAGGTGGGGAAGTAGCATGTTTCATTTTGTTACAGAGCTTTTGTTAAATCTCGCTTTGTTACTTTGAAGGTGTTACAAGTTACATGTGAAGTTGTAGTGTTACAAGTTACAGATTTGAGGAGGCACGTTTTCACACCTCACAACTCACACAAGATTTTTTGATAAAAACCATGACGCTCCGCCACCTACACCCTACCACCAACCAACCATGGGTAGTAATCTATCAGCACTTCTATCATCTCGATAGTCGATGATGGCTCCTCCACTATCCAAAAAGATCGAGTCACTTTCTGTGGAATGCATCAACATCGTGGCGACGGGTGTGGGGTTTGCCATCTGACACAACAACAACACCAAGTGATGCAACAAAGCTATCGACATGGCCAGAAGCACCGATCATGTCGTACTAAGCTTCGTCACGTTTGATGATTGTGCTAGACAAGTCGCGTGCGATTAAGCAGTTGCCGCTCATGCGTTGTCATTATTTTTAATGCACATGTTCATCGGAATGACATCAAGTTGGAGAGAGTCGTCGGAATTAACTCGGCAATAACATGCAGTCAACATCATATAAAGCGTCAGATCAAGCAAGGAGGAAGCCGTGCAAAATGATGGTCTTCCATTTCTATCCAGCACCGACACAACCACGCAATATTTTGTCTGCTCATCCGCCAATCATGTTGCAAGGCGACTTCTTAGAACCACCGGTCAGTTTTCACATCAGTCACTATCAGAGCGAAGACTTCGGTTGATATGAATAGATTAGTAGCGGCAACGATGGTAGGCACGAGCAAAGCTCATGACGAACTGGGTGCACCATCGAGGTAGAGAAAGATTCTAAAGAGGAATTCAGGCGAATAATCAGATAATGACACGTAACACTGCCATGAACAAAACTTATTATCCGGAGATGTAACAACAACGACAGCGGGCAGCGGTAGGAGCAGTGGTAACAATAATGAAAATTGCCAAGGACTCGAGGCTGGAATTGACAAGTGGAATCGTCGTACCAATCTAAATGCAATCTATTCAAGAGTCGGGCAAAGTGGAGACTGTCCTCGAGGGGATGGCAGAAGGAGAGGTTGAAGAACTGCGAGAGGATTGACGGGATTGATATGTGGATAGGGATGGCATATCCAGTAAGAACAGATGTCTCGAGACGAATAACTTATAGCAGAAGCAGGGTGGGAAGTGACCAAGAAGAAAGGAATAAGAACATTGTGTCGATCGATCCCTAGATTGCAATACAAGTCCAATCTGCTCCATGATGTGTGCTAGGAAGATGCATTCCACTCCTCTGCATGTACTTCCAAAATCTTCCCCCCCATTATTTCTGCTTCCAGCTCAGATGCATTTCGTTGATCATCGATGGTAGTAACCGACTTAATACTAATTACACTAATTCATAATTTTGACACATGAGAGAGAGAGAGATCAGCGAAGTGACTAATCGGATCTACAACACCTGAATACTTTCTAATATGTTTGATTGCTTTATGAAAATATTACGCATCGTCACCTCTTCTTAAACGTGCAAAGACACCCTCGTCCCGAGGCCATGGAGCCTGAGGCAAAATACCACCAGAGTTTTGTGAAGAGAATTGCCCCAAACTCAAATCCCCCTCGAAGGAAAAGGAATTCAACCCAGTCGCAGATCGTTGTTGCGATGTGAGTGATGATACATTCGAATTATGCTGATCTCCTTCATCGAGCGGCGGTAACACACTCGAACGTTGTGACGGCTGCTGCTGCTGCGGCGGTGGCATTTGCTGCATATGATACGATGATGATGGGGCAGGTGTTTGGACGGCAGAATAACTCACAGACTTAATCGCCTCATTGGTTTCAATCCGCACCACCTCTCGGGTTGTCAATTCCGCAACTGCATCCACCAATACTGCCTCTAACCAAGCTGCACGCTCTTCGGCTGCGTCTTTAGCAGTGTCGGAAATATATGACTTGAGCTGCACTCTCTGCAACGCCTCTACTGCACTCTGTCTATCAATAGTAATTTGATTCCGCAACGCTTCTATCTCCGCACGAAGGGATTGGTTTTCAGATTCCAAAAAGTTGGTCTTTGCCGTCAGCACTTCGTTATCTGCAGTGAGGGAGGATATGCGTGTGACAAGCGAAGGACTGATCGGATGGGAGGTCGATGCACTTCGTACTGGGGAGGCATTGCTCATTGTTTCTGATTGCACTGGATGGTGAGGCGGGACGGGAGGAGTTGGGGATGGTGAATCCTGCATTATGAAGAGATCCGGTGATTGTTCCAGCGCTACACTCGGAGATTTCCTTCCAATCGGCGCTTGAGGTAGTGCAGTATCATTCACTCTATCGCCGTAGTCTATTGTCGACGACTTCATCGCTTGAGCAATTTCCATCGGTACTGGCGACTTGAGAGCAAGGCCGGGGGGTGGTCTCTTTCGATTGGATTGTGGAGGCACCAATTCTTTGGATGGCAGTGCCTTTTCGACGACGACTGGTGGTGCAACTTTCTTTTGCTTATTTGTGGAGATACCGTCCTTTGACATGCTTTGGTTTGAAGCACTAGCAGCGGCGGCAGCAGCAGCTGCTGCGGCTTTCTTTTTCTCCTTCTTAGCAGCGGCGGCTGCTTTCTTCTTCTCCTTCTTACTCAACGCTTTGGCTGCATCCTTTTCCGACGGTGGCTGCTTTACCGACTTCTCAGGAGGTGGAGGTGTTGATACTTCTGCTACTATCTTCGGTTTGACAGCAATTGGAGCGGGCAGTGCCTTCTTCGCTGGCGTTTTACTCGCTGCAGTTTTGACAAATTGCTCCAAATTCAAATCATCATCGGAGTCGGATTCATCATCGGAATAATCCACTGACGGGATAACGGGGGTAGGGGACTTGGCCTCATCTTCCACTTTCTTTTCAGAATTAGCGTTGGATTCTTTTGCTTCCTCTTCGTCTTTGGCTTTCTTTTCAGACCATTCTAAAGCAAGTGAATCCATTAACTCGGCAACATTGACCGCTTTTGCATTGTCCGCAAGCTTCTTTGCCGCGTATATACCACGCTGACGAGTTGTTGACTTTGATAATCCTCCCCCATCGGCTTTACCAGCTTTGGTGACTTTGGCATGCTCTGCCTCAACAGTATTCTCTGTTGCTTTTGCAGAATCCTGTGGCTTCTTCCTCGATCCCCCCTCTCCATCGGCCTTGGATTTTGCTGGAGTGGCCGCTCGTATTGCCAAATCTTCATCACCATCACCGACTTTGTACCTCTCTTTATTGACTGCTTCCATCTCCTCTTCAGTCTTTGGTCTTTCATCACATGTGGTCTGATTCCAATTAATAACACAAGCGACACAAGTGAGTGAGGATGATGATGTGGGGGGAGATTAACAATAAATACACAAATAATCAAATCATTCATCCTTACCTCATGCAACGCTGCCTCAGCAAAAGTCGGAAAAGTAGCAGTCTTACAAAAATCACAACACCACGCATAAGGCATCCCCTTCCCATCCTTTTCAGTAGCAGTCGTAACATCCTTGGTAACATCCTCTTCATTGAGACCAGTCCGTTCCAATGCCTCCCTGATAATTTGTCGATCCCGTTCATCGTAATTTTCCAACATGTGTGGTTTTTGTTTCTGTTGTTGTTCTCGTAGGTATTTCATTTGATCTGGACTTAGTGGACCAGGTGAGGAGGGACGTGCAGCCTTTGTTGATTCTTCTTCTTCTTCGTCGTCTTTCTTTTTTTCGGCTGCCTTTTGTTGTTGTTCTTCCTTTTCTTTTTGTTGTTGCTGGAGTTTTAATTGTTCGGCTTCATTTTGTTTCCGTCGTGCTTCGGCTACGGCAAATTCGATTCGTCGTCGTTTTTCTTCGACAGTTTCTTTGGTGGCGGCGGCTACGGGTGGTGGTGCTGTCGATTTTGTCAGTTGTGGCTGTGGAGGTGGTTGTTGCTGCTGCGTAGAAGACAAATCACCACTTGTTGATGAAATCTCCGTCTTCTTCTTGGCAGCAGCGGCAGCGGCAGCCTTTTTCTTTGCCTTCTTTTTAGCATTCTTCCCCTTTCCACCATTATTATTATTATTCCCATTATTATTGCCCTGCTGCTGCTGCTCCTCAGCAATCTCCCTATCCAAATCTTCCAACAATTCTTTTTCCGCCTGCTTGGCCAACCCATCTAAATATCCCATGAGCGTGGCCTTCATTTTCATTCGTTTTTCTTCATCCGTGACAATCATTCGTGGACTCAATGTAAACAACGGCGGTGGCGAGAAGACTCGCATGTGTTTATCTCTAAGTGCCCCCACCATGGTAGCCGCAGTGGCCGGATCGTAGCCCAGCAGTAACAAATTCTGCCATCGCTGATTGTGATATTCATCTTGCAGTAATTCAAATCGTTTCTTTTCGGAGGAGCTGAATGTTCGTGGATACGTCCGCTTGCCGTCCGATGAGCGTCGTCGTCCGCCGAGCGATGGGCCGAAGACATCGTGTGGGTCGTCGATTGTGGAGTAGGCGGATTTGAAGTCGCAGCTGAGATTGGCCAGCCAGACGATCGGTTTGGTGATTTTGAGTTTGTCCTGCAGTGGGCCGAGGCGGAAGGCCGTGCTTAGTGACTCCGGTAAATTATGCGGCTCGAAGCCGGCGAGCCATTTGACGATTGCAAAGTCACCTTTGTCTTCTAGTTGTGGATATTGAGTGGGCGTATTGCTGCTGGATGTAACGTTATTATTTGTTGCATTGTTTGTTGTTGTCGTCACGGTGGTTGAGTTGCCGCCGCCGCCACTGCTGCTTTCATTGCTATTATTGCTAGCTCCACTCATCATTGCTGTCTATCTAACCACCTAGCAGTTATCACACGATTTTATGACGGTTTGATTGATTTTGGCAGGCTACTACGACGTAGCGGAGGCCATGGTCAAAAGATGTGTTCATGTGTGATTGCACCTCTGCTCATCTCAGTGAGAGTCTGAAAAGGAAGAAAGAGGTGAGGCGGTCAGACTTTTGACTGATATTTACCATAGGAAGCTGATGACGTGTCAAAACCACAGCCTGCAAATCTTGAGTGTCGCATCAAAAATGACACCCGCCACAATGACAATCAAGCGTACAAATCTTCGATCTTCGAAGGCCTTACCGCCCTTATTAGCCGCCGCATCATTGCTATCCAGAGCCTTTGTTTAATTATTAGATTCTGTAATATTCAGTAAGGATGAGCTCAGAGGCCGAGACAATCGATGGCACACGCTGTGCTTCCTGCGGCGTCGCAGAAGGTGGTGACATCAAACTAAGAAATTGTACCGCTTGCCATCTCGTGAAATATTGCGGTGTAAAATGTCAGAAGGAGCACAGGCCGCAACACAAACGAGCGTGCAAGAAGCGGGCGGCTGAATTATGTGATGAGATTTTGTTCAAGCAGCCTGAAAGTAGCCATATGGGGGACTGCCCCATTTGTTGTTTGCCGCTACCGCTTGACGGAAAATCATATACAATGATGGCATGCTGCAGTAAACAGATCTGTAGAGGCTGTGGCTATACCAATGCGAAGCGCGAAATAAGAGGATCACTCGACCAAAGATGCCCATTTTGTAGACATCTCATGCCAAAGACGCAGGAAGATGCCGTCAAGGATTTAATGAGAAGAGTAGAAGCGAATGATCCAGTTGCGCTGTGTGAATTTGGTTCTCGGCGCCTTAGCGAAGGGGATCATGAGAGTGCACTTGAATGTTGGACAAAGGCTGTCGATTTGGGCGATGTAGATGCTCATTTTGCACTGTCAAGCTTTTATCGAAAGGGGGAGTGTGTTCAGAAAGACATGAAGAAGGTAATTTACCACGCAGAACAGGCTGCCATTGGTGGTCATCCCGGGGCAAGATACAATCTTGGATGTGAAGAACATGATGATGGCAGGAAGGATAGGGCAGTGAAGCATTGGATTATCGCCGCTAAGCTTGGACATGATGAAGCATTGAGAATGTTGAGGGAGTGTTACTCTGAAGGATTCATCAGTAAAGAGGACTTTGCAGCGACTCTTCGTGCCCACCAGGCTGCTTTGGATGCTACCAAAAGTCCGCAAAGAGAGGCAGGAGAAGCATTTTATGCTAACCAAGAAGCATTTTATGCTAACCAGAATGAGTACTGACCGTGGAAACGATACGAAAACCGGCGCCCTGGACCCTCTAGCGGGACATGAAGCAGGACAGTGGACTATAGAGAAATGTTCTAAAGAGAAACCTCAAGCAACTCTAACATATTCTAATCAAATGCATCCTCTCTCAACTTTCGTCCCCAAAGAAATTGCCAGGGCGGTGAGATCAATTAGGAAGGTTTGAGGTGCATGCAGGAAGAGAAATTTCGGTGCATAATAAAGATCAGGAACGAGCGAGTATGAGGTACATAGTAAGTATCCAGGCTACTATGGGATGCAAGAGGTACATTTCAAGCTGGAGAAGCGAGATGATGATGACGTGTCAAAGAAAACAACAAATAATCGGAGTGCATCAAAAAAATGACACATAAAATCGAAGACGTTGGTGCTATCATAGACGTTGGTGCCACCTTTGTTTCATTCAATTCAGCAATAGTCAGTGGGGATTATTCTGTGGCAATGAGCTCAGAGGCCGAAGCAATCAATGACGACACATGTTGTGCCTCCTGCGGCATCGCAGCGAATGATGACGTCAAACTAAAAAAATGTACCGCTTGCAAATTCGTTCGATATTGTGGTGAAAAATGCCAGAGGGAGCATAGGCCGCAACACAAACGAGAGTGCAAGAAGAGAGCCGCTGAATTACATGACGAGATTTTATTCAGGCAGCCTGAAAGTAGCCATATGGGGGACTGTCCCATCTGTTGTTTGCCGCTACCGCTTGACGGAAAATCATATACAATGATGGCATGCTGCAGTAAACAGATCTGTAGAGGCTGTGGCTATACCAATGGGATACGTGAAATAAGAGAATCACTCGACCAAAGATGTCCGTTTTGTAGGCATCGCATGCCAAAAACGTATGACGAAGCCGTCAAGGATTTCATGAAAAGAGTAGAGGCGAATGATCCAGCTGCGCAACGTGAATTTGGTAATCGGCGCCTTAGCGAAGGGGATCATGTGAGCGCACTTGAATGTTGGACAAAGGCTGTCGATTTGGGCGATGTAGATGCCCATTTTGAACTACATTGCCTTTATCAGGATGGAAAGGGTGTTGAAAAGGACATGAAGAAGGCGATTTACCACGCAGAACAGGCTGCCATTGGTGGTCATCATTTGGCAAGATTAAGTCTTGGAGCTATTGAGTGGGAAAATGGTAGGACGGATAGGGCAGTGAAGCATTGGATCATCGCCGCTAACCTTGGAGATGATGAAGCATTGGGAGTGCTGAGGGATGGGGGATTCATCAGTAAAGAGGACTTTTCTGTGACTCTTCGTACGCATCAGGCTGCTTTGGATGCAACAAAAAGTCCTCAAAGAGAGGCAGCAGAAGTATTTTATGCTAGTTGTTAAGAATGATTGTAGAAACGAAACGATTCAGAAGGTTCTTCTGAGTTGCAGGAAGAGTTGTGGTGGGAATGAAAGGGGGAGGAGCAGCAGTAGGGGATAGCTATTGGGTTGACATGATAAAGCAGTCCCTTAGATCACAGATTGATGATTCAAAACTGTGGCCGTGGTGATCAGCGATGTCGGACGGAGATGATTGCTTGCACTAGTTGTCACCTCCAATGGATCGCCCACTCTTCTCAGGAGGGCCCGACTGACTTGATCAACACCTAACCTCTAATCAATGCCAAGAATAGGGAATGGAAATTTGTTTGTTTGAGAATGCATTGATGTATGGTAGGTCATCACACGCCAGGTGATCGTTGGAGCGTAGATGCAAGTCTCATGAGGCCATCTAAATAGTGGCAGGAAGACGTGGAGAATTCAACGATTAAGTAGGATGTGAGATGGCATTGATCGACACGAAGTAAACATGCATTTTAACCCTTATTTAACCCGTGCTCGTAGTGTTAACTCTTGTAACTTCAAATTTCTGTCACTTCCATACGCGCTACGACACGACTTTTGTCCCCTGAATGACCCTTTTGAGGATGCAGACACGAGATTTTTAGAATATGAACACTCCGCTCAAGCAACACGAGCGTTGCTCAAGTGTGGCGGTGGACATGGATAGCAGATTAGGCAGCTCTATCCAACACAATACTCTTATTATTCAACCATGATGAAGCAAACCAAACCCGAAACGAACGAAGGGCCTGCCCGCCTCTCAGTTGTTCTCCAAAATCCTGCTGCAGAATGGTCTCAAATCAGAGCAGCCATGAAAGCTCAGGGAGGCGGCTGCACCAATCTTGCCATCGTGAGTGCTCTCAACTCTAAAGCCGGTGGATCTGATGACAACTACAGCAGCAATAACAACAAGAGCCCGATGCCGATGCAGCCGGGGACGAATAGGGAGGATAAAAAAGTCGCAGCTGAAGAAGTTGATGTTGCGTCCGCTCGCAAAGGCAGCGGCAGCGGCGGTGATGATAAGCTCATGCCTCTATGTAATAGGAGGGGGTCACTAGCATCCCAGGACAGCACTAGCAGCAGCAGCAGTCGGCCGTCTCTTCGAGGCATCCGTCGACAGTCCTCACGAAGACGTGCCTTTCGTTCGGGATCGCGTCGTTTTCTTCTACGCTCATCAGTGAACACTTCCATCAGATCCATCACTTTGGACTCATTGAACGAATCGTCTAGCTCGCTCAACAACTCATCCAGTGATTTCAACAACTCATCGTTCAAGGACTCGGTGAACATTATGGATTTTGGTGTTAGTCATCAACGTGGATTAAGGGCAGCTTTAGATGACTCGGTCAACCTTATGGATTTTGGTGTGAGTCAACGTAGATTAATGGCAGCTGCTTTAGATGCGAGTGATCGAAGTTGCACATCCCTTGACGATAGTGCGTTGAAAGATATGAAAGAAGAGCTTGATGAAGGTGCGTTGTTGAAGGAAAAGAGCAGGAGGGAATTACTTGTGAGTTGGCGACATGACAGCACAATGAGTGGCCTCGATGAGTCGATTCGATCGGAAGGAGACTTAAATAGCTATGTTGATTCGTGTGGTTTCTTGGATTGGCCATCCGTTGCCGCTACGGAAGGGGAAGAAGAGATATTCATCGATGATATCGAAACAGGGGAGGATGCTATTCAAGAGGAAAGTCTTAAAGAAGTCCAACAAGAAGAAGAGTGGAATATTGAGGACTATGAGGGTGGGGATGATTCAGATCAAGGCCGCATACCACGAACTAATAGCATCAGTACCAGTGCTTTGGCTGTCGCCAATACATTCAAGAAGTTTGCCATTCCTAGGCGTGCCTCCAATACCTCCACCTCTTCTCAGGAAGATATGGACTTGTTGAAGATCAAAGAGGCACTACCAACACTCATTGCCAAGAACAGACAGCAGCAAAGCACTGAAGTGGATGGTAGTAGTGGCAAAAAGAAGCGTGAAGGATCTATGTCCCTGCTTGGTATGTTCCAACAAAGCTTGGATGCGGAAGTGAAGATGGACACAAAGGCTGCTGAAGAAGCGACCAGACGTAAGTCCCGAAAGGAGGTAATTTGGGCAAAAGATAGCGTGAATATGGGCAGTAGTGACGAATATAAGAAGTTGTATGCTCCTGCCCCCAAAAAAGCAACACAAAGGAAAAGCTGGAATATTTTCGAAGGGGTGAAAAGTAATGTAGAAGACTTTTCAGAACGAAGAAGCTCGACTTGAAGAATCGGATACAGATAAAATGAATTTTTAAGATGAAAGTGAAAGTTAACTGAACCTGCAAGAGATGATCACCTAAGCTCCACCCTGTGCTCTTGCCGCGTTATTAGCAATACGGTTCTCCTCCACACGACTAATCCATCGCTTTACTGGAGGGAGCAACATAACCAATGCATTGAACATACACAAGCCTAACATGAGATATGTAAAGTAAACTGAATTGGCATTGACGTATTGTTGAATACTTCTAATCTTGTTGCCATCCGGATCCCTAAACCAGTGTGAACAAGCGTTGTAGAGTATTGCCCCGATTATATTAGGCAGCCCTTGCGACATCTGGAGTGAATAGTATTGTGAGTATTGAACGAAGTCACGATACGAGCATACAATGAACGACTTACGAAAAGCATGATAGCCGTACCCAACATCTTCAATTCAGCTGGGGCTACAGTGAACGCAATTTCATTCATGGCTGAAATGTGGAAGGCTACTCCACCGCTCATAAATGTCCCAAACAAACCATAAAAGATGCTAATTTTGCCTTCACTATCAAGGTAGACGCGTTTGATCTGAGAGTCGACAATGGCAGCCACAACATACGAGCATCCGAGAAAGAAAGACCCAAGAGCAAATCTGATGGGGATGCTTAGATGAACCTGCTTCTTCTGCAGGAAAGGTGAAAGAAACCGCTTGATCATAAACGCCCACAAGCCGATGAACAGAAGGCTTGTCGATACAAGCAATGGCCCTTTGAGCGGACCAACTCCTGTCATGTATGCGCAAGTTGTAATGTTCACAACAATAGCTTGAGTAAACGCTACGTTGAGTGGCATGATTAGTACAAACACAGGAAATAGCAAAATGACTTGAACCATGCCATCTACAACAGCGTCTGGAATAGATCCTCCTTTGGATTCCTTTGTCTTGCTAAACCCAGGGGCAGCAACGCTTTTAAATCCTCCACCAAAGCACAAGATGGCTTCAAAGATCTGAACATCTGCCCATAGGTCCGTCTCATTAACTTTCCGAGCACATATCTCTTCGACCCGAGGAGGAAGATGATAGGCCAAAGATAACTGCTCCAGCATTGATGAACTCGGCAATGATTAGTCCATTATGCGGATGTGGATCTACCAATAGGTCAGCAATAACAATACTAATCAAAGCTCCCACAAAGGAGCCAAGAAACTCGACACCGGTGAAGATGACGAAGAAACTCCCGAGCTGGTCTGCTTGACGAATAGGATCAAATTGCTTTGCGGCATAGACTCCATATAGCGTCTTGGCTGCTCCAAAGCCAAGAGAGAAAAGAATGTGTGTGCCAAGCTTTAGCTGCTCCAGCGGGAAATCATCCCTCCCTTCCGAATGTGGAATTGAAACGATTGCTACCAATAAGGCCCCAGGAATATAGCACAGGCCAGTAAATAAAGTAATTGCCCAATAATCTCCTATCAATACATCTGCTACCACGGCTGCAATGAACGGAGTGGCGAATCCTGCATAAATTGAGAAGGAAAGATGTCAATTTCATTGAGAACATACTTTAACGTGTATGCAGGACATTCGCACACTTCTGAATCATTGTGCAAAGATAAGTGACTTCTCATTACGCTCACCTATCCCTTGAAATGTAGCAATGTATTGGTTAGCCTCAAATGGAGCATAATTAGGACTCCACATCGGCTCATAATATCCCGTCTTCGATTCATCAAACATGATTTTATGGAGATCGGTGAGTGGCAATAGCTCAAGGGTATATCATGAGGTAATGCAATGATTCTTACCAAATATCCAGGCATAGTGAAAATAATTCCATTGAATGCAAAGCGTTCAAAGAAATCGAGCGTCAAGATGAATGCAATAGAATGAGTCAATGGATTCTCGGCGTATGCACTGTTCTGATTTTGATGCTCAACATTTGAAGAGAGGCGACTGTTGTCCAGAGATGAGAAAGAGATGCGGCCGTTTTCTTCATCTTTTTCTTGGGCGGCGGCAGCTTCATCATCTTCCTCTGGCAAGGGCTCGTCATATTCTGCAACAATAATGTCGGAGCCATCGTCAGCAGGAGGTCCCTCGTTGAGAAGCCCACCTTCCTCCCAGATTCTATTCTCCGGCACTATCAAGATTCGCAGAGTGGGGAGGGACCCATGATGCGCCAAGACCCAGAAACAGATACTTGGAAATCGAGCCTGAATCGCAAGAATTGAAAGATGGAACAGAATTGCGGGAGCCGTCTATAGGCCTTCATTATTATTTCAAATTTAACTAGACTCTTTCGCACGGCCTATAGTACAAGCAGCCTCGACAAGAGCAAGAGTGAAGAAGTTGGGCGTCTCCGGCGTGGCGATCACTAGCTGTGTAAACAATCTCTTAGTGAATCTTGAGCTGAGGAAATCAGAGCACCCCATCTGTTACTGCGGCGAAGTTATAGATTGACCGCATTGAAGCATGAAAAGAAGTTGAAGTGGAACTCAATCTTACGTGAAAGTTCAAGAACTGATACTGAGATGAGAAATGAGTTGAAGCAAAAGCAAAGATCATAGTAGAAGCAGTGCGAAACATATGGCTCGACCAAAAGCACTCATTCGAAGGAGAATGTACCGAAGAGCATCAGGATATATTCAGACACTCATTTAAGGAATATGGAGAGCTCTATTATTAGTCGACCCCATTCGCCTGCCACTGCGGCGACATGGGGTCGGTATCTTCTCAATCCTGCAATTTCTCATACGCTGCGGCGGCAGCGCCTCTTCATCTCCTTGTGAAACAACGAATGGAGTAGAAAGTATTTACCGATGCTTAGCTTCGTCTCATTTGCCAAAGGGAGCTCTAGCCAAGCGGTGTCCCCTAGTCAATGAGATGATCTTCTTTCAAAACTGCGCTCATGATTGATCGATTGCATCAAATAGAAAGGCCTCAAAGTAACACAAGAAACACAAGCAGGGCTGTTGTTAGATAACATCTGCTGCTTGCTCCTGCTGCTGCTGCCCCAACTTGAGGAGTGCAAGCTATGTGAATGTAGAAGGGGCGGGGGTGAGAAGCTGTGTATGATGTAATGTTGAAGAATTGTTTACACAATCAGCAGACCATCGCATCGGCTGAGGTGGAGCTTGTGTAGGAATTGGTACGAAATCACGCGCCACATTCTTTTGTGGCGGGAACCTTGTAGATCCCAATATCAGCAACGCTCTGTTGTACTTATGTTGCTGGCCACTTCGGCTGCCGCTTGATCCTGTGCTTTCCTTTTGACAGTCACCAGCTGTCCTATCTGTCCGCCCTCGGTGGATGGAGTTGATAAGAGAAGAGATCTCGTCATTGTTGCAGAAGCATAGAGCTTAGGAAGTTGTGCTGAATAAGTTGTGGCTGTGAGGGGAATGGATGTTTTTGTCTGCGGCGATTTTGTGAGCACGCCAGTATTTCTTGTAATAGTGTACTCGATGTATTTGATTACAATTATGCAATCATCTTAAAATGGGACAGAGCTTGATCCCTGACGTTGACATCTACCGTGGTGTGGTCTCGCGTTGCTTGTTTGTGGCATTGTACTCGTTTCTGGAACTTCCCCCTCCAAAGTCCTTTGCTCTGCTCTGCTTGTCATGTTTCCTAGACTTCTTGCAAATCGAACCCGAACCTTCTTAACGTTTATAAACTTTATTAAAAACTGCTTCGGCTGTCTCTCTTTGCGGACTTTTAGTAGCATCCAAAGCAGCTTGGTGGGCACGAAGAGCCGCTGCAAAGTCCTCTTTACTGATGAATCCCCCATCGTAACACTCCCTCAGCACTCCCAATGCTTCATCATCTCCAAGGTTAGCAGCGATAATCCAATGCTTCACAGCCCTATGCTTCCTACCATTTTCCCACTCAATACCTCCAAGATTGTATCTTGCCTCGGGATTCCCACCAATGGCGGCCTGTTCGGCGTGGTAAATCGCCTTCTTCATGTCCTTCTCAACACCTACTCCATCCCGATAAAGGCAATGTAGTTGATAATGGGCCACTACATCGCCCAATTCGATAGCTTTTTTCCAATATTCGAATGCACCCACATGATTCCCTTCTCGAAGGCGCTGATAACCCAATTGACGGAGTGCATTTGGATCATTCGCTTCTACTCTTCTCATTAAATTCTTTTCAGCTTCTTCCTGCGTCTTTGGCGTGGGATGTCTACAGAATGGACATCTTTCTACCAACTTCTCGTTGATCTCACGCATCGCATTGGTGTAGCCACAGCCTTTACAAATCTGTTGACTGCAGCATGCCATCAAAGAAGATGCTTTTCCATCAAGCGGTAGCGGCAAACAACAAATGGGACAGTCCCCGAGGTGGCTGCTTTCAGGCTGTTTGAACAAAATCTCATCATGTAATTCAGCCGCTCGCTTCTTGCATTCTCGTTTGTGCTGCGGCCTGTGCTCCTTCTGACATTTAACACCGCAATATTTCACGAGATGGCAAGCGGTGCAATTTTTTAGTTTGACGTCATCATTTGCTGCAATGCCGCAGGAGGCACAACATGTGTCATCGACATCGATTGCTTCGGCCTCTGCGCTCATCGCCACTGAATAATATTATTATACCGTGGCCAGAAGATACTCGATGAGCGGTTGTGGCGGTGGCGTTGGGGCGTGCTACGTGGGGGCGGGATGAAGGATCAAGGATATTATTTTTGGACGCGATCGCGACCTGTTTGGGCTCTGTTGTGTCATTGCCACGTCATCAATTGTCCCCTCGCGACTGCCGCCCGCGCCAATCAACCCAAGGAAACAATAAAAAGCTGAAGAATGAAGAGAGTGTTGTTGGGCTGGGCCAGTCAATGCAAGAGCAAACAGCAGACATTAAAACAGCCCCGCTTGCGCTCTTTGATACCTACATCCCTTCAACCGGTCAATCATGAGCGCCGTTTTGACCTCGTCTCCAGTCAACGATGGTAATGTGTTGTAGTGAATCATCTTCAATACACTAAAATGGGGCAGAGCTTAATCCTTGACGTTAGCATTTACCGTTTCGGCTATTTTATCTTTGCACGTGGTCTCGTTGCTTGTGTATTGTACTCGTCTATGGAACTTTCCCCGCCAAAGTCCTCTGCTCTGCTTCAGTCATGTGCCCACTCTAGAGGGACGACAAACGTAACTCACACCCAAACCTTCTTAATGATTATCCAAACGTGCTGCTTCGGCTGCCTCCCTCTGCGGACTTTTAGTTGCATCTACGGCAGCCTGGTGGGCACGAAGAGCCGCTGCAAAGTCCTCTTTTTTAATTCTTCCAACGGCATAACCTCTCTTCAGCGTTTCCAAGGATTGATCACATCCAAGGTTGGCGGCAATAATCCAATGCTTCACTGTTCTCTCAAATCTACCATTTTCCTCCTCTGCACATCCAAGATTGTATCTTGCCTCGGGATGACCACCAATAGCGGCCTGTTCCAAGTGGTAAATTGACTTCTTCATGTCCTTCTCAACACATTCCCCATGTCGATAAAAATTTGCAAGTTCAAAATGGGCCACTACATCGCCCAATTCGGCAGCTTTTGCCAAATATTCAATTGCACTTTCGATGTCCCCCTCATTGTAACGTTTAAAACCCATGTTATGCAGTGCGACTGGATCATTCGCCTCTACCCTTTTCATGAAATTCTTGGCGGTTTCTTCCTGATTCTTCGGCGTGGGATGTCGACAAAATGGACATTTATCGTCGATTTCACGTATCACACTGGCATAATCACAACCATGACAAATCGTTTTACTGCAGCATGCCATCATGATAGATGTTTTAGGAACGAGGGATAGCGGCAAACAGCAAATGGGGCAGTCCCCGAGATAGCTACTTTCAGGCTGCTTGAATAAAATTTCGTCATGTAATTCAGCCGCTCGCTTCTTGCACTCCCGTTTGTGCTGCCGTCTATGCTCTTTTTGACATTTAACACCGCAATATTTAACAAGATGGCAAGCGGTGCAATTTTTTAGTTTGACGTCATCGTTCGCTGCAATGCCGCAAGAGGCACAACATGTGCCATCGATTGCTTCGGCCTCTGACCTCATTGTCACCGACTAATATTATCAATATTGCTGACGGAACATGAAGACAAAACAGATTGATTGTCAACTGTGTACGCTACTTAATGGTACACTGTTGCTCTTTTTGCGTGTGCTGGCTTCGCCGTGCGTTGCAATCATGTTTTTGTATCTTTTGGACGCGATCGCGACCTGTTTTGGGCTCTCTTGTGGTGTCGACACGTCATCAGCTGTCCACTCCGACTCTCCCTCCCATCACGAAATTCGAACGTGTCCAATCCATTACATCATACATACCGGATCATTCTTATTGTACGGCTACGGTGGCCAGTACACAGCCACATCATCATGGCAGCAGCTAATCAATCAGCATCACGGATCCTCCCCAAGCTCGTCATCGCAGCTACAGCTGCAGGTGGCACTCTCTTTGCTTGTCATCATCTCGAAAACCAACGACGAATCCTCGACGCCAAAAGTGATGGGTGCGTATCTTCCACTCTACCGGGGGCACTGTCAAGCCTTCAAAGTAAGTATACAAGTTTTCAAAAAGCCATAATATAATGATATTTCGTTGATGACATGGGTTGGGTGTGTTAAGTTTCATTGCGTGGAGGTAGAGGCTTTTGCATATTTATCAATTATTAGTGCACATCTTGTGTTCATTTTCATTTGTAATTTATTCTCACACATATCATGTTCGACTCTGCACCATTACACTTTTGATACTATTACACTACCTCTAAACAGCATCGGGTGTTGCCATAGTAGACAATTTACGTCTCACACCAAATATGGTGAACGAAGTGAAAAATATGCCAGCTGCCAACAGCATCCCCACTCAATTGAAAAGGAGGCAACCACAACAACGTCGACGGGGTCCTCCAGGAGCGAATATGATGCCACAGGATGAACCATGGCGTTTATCGGCGTATGGGCGGTATCATTGTTTAGAAAATCATTTGGGAGATGAGGATGTTCGAGTATTGGAAGAGATTGAACAGCAGATTTTGCCTTTAGTGCAGGGTTTCTTTCGTGAAGGCGATGGTGATGAGAGCTTGGAGAGCTGTGATACCACAACCAAAACAACCACGTCTACTACCAATACAATCATTGATGGCATTTATCGCAGTGAATTACAGTTAATGACTGCTGTGCCTGGATCTGGCAACCAAAGTTGGCACAAGGATAATCGTGCACGAGGATTATCAATAATCATACCTCTTGTTGACTTTACTCCTGAAAACGGTGGTACCCAGCTCCTACTGGGATCTCACAACAACAACTGGCCATTGTACGCCAATGGGGGAGCACGTGTCATACGTGCCCCAACTGGTAGTGTTGTGGCTTACGACTCTCGAACAGTGCATCGTGGACTTGGTAATGAAACGAGTGAGGGACGACCTGCATTGATTTTTTGTTATGATAGAGTTGAAACTCCTCCACCTGGATGTGGGACATTGGGGAGTGTTGGAACCTCTTATCAGGGTAGATTGGTTGACATTCTTACTGGGGCTAGGAATGTGTTGAGTCCAAAGTAAACAGTGCACAATGATTTTTGAATTCCTGGAATGCAAAGCTGTGTTTACTCTGTACATACATTGTTGGTACTAATTGATAGAGCTTTCAAATTGTGGTCATATTGTCAAGTATCATTATTTTGACCTCTGCTTGAAATTTTTAGATCAAGAGATGCATCTGTAGCTTTGCGATCTCTTCTCTACTTATCTATCCCCAGCTACAAAAAAAGTAGCTCATCTTTTCGGCAGACAGTCACGATAGGACAGCTGATGACGTGTCAAAAGGAAAGCACAGGATCAAGCGGCAACCGCGCCACTACAATAAATAAAAGCGCCACTCACTAAGAGTGGCGTCGTGGCCAGCAATACTTAGCAGCAAGCACACAAGATACTCAGTACAAGATAAGCAACAGCAACAGCAAAGTAGAAATGATGTTATCGATATTCGAATTAGTAAGCCTTTGTCTTACATTATACATTATTCTAAAACAATATTATTATTATTATTATTCGGTGGAGGTGAGCTCAGAGGCCGAAGCAATCAATGACGACACATGTTGTGCTTCTTGCGGCATCGCAGAAGGTGATGACATCAAACTAAAAAAATGTAACGCTTGCCATCTCGTTAAATATTGCGGTGTCAAATGTCAGAGGGAGCATAGATCGAAACACAAACGGGAGTGCAAGAAGCGGGCGGCTGAATTACGTGATGAGATTTTATTCAAACAGCCTGAAAGTAATCATCACGGTGAATGCCCCATTTGTTGTTTGCCGCTAGCGCTCGATGCGAAGAAATCTGCCATGATGACATGCTGCAGTAAAACGATTTGTAATGGTTGTGATTACGCCAACTCAACACGCGAGATCGAAGAGAATTTGGGTCAAAAATGTCCATTCTGTAGACATCCCACGCCAAAGAATCAGGAAGAAACCGTCAAGAATTTAATGAGAAGAGTAGAGGCGAATGATCCAAATGCACTCCGACAATTGGGTAACCGGCGACTTAAAGAAGGGAATCATGAAAGTGCCGTTGAATATTGGATAAAAGCTGCCGAACTGGGTGATGCGGGTGCGCATTATCACCTACACGTTGCTTATCGGGATGGAGTAGGTGTTGAGAAGGACATGAAGAAGTCAATTTACCATGTAGAGCAGGCTGCTATTGGTGGTCATGCCGAGGCAAGACACAATCTTTCATTTGAAGAATATCGTAATGGTAGAATTGAGAGGGCAGTGAAGCATTTAACTATTGCCGCCAACCTTGGACTTGATGAAGCATTGAGAATGCTGAAGGAGTGTTATAAAGGGGGGCGGGTCACAAAAGAGGACTTTGCAGCGGCTCTTCGAGCACACAAAGCTGCCGTTGATGCAACTAAAAGTCCGCAGAGGGAGGAAGCCGAAGCAAAATGGTAGATGACCTAGTAGAGGAGAGGAATTGAAGGGGAAGTTGAGTTGAGAAGAAAAGAGACCTTTTTAGATCATATTATTGTCATGAAGCGAATAATGGGGGGCCAAGTAGACCACATGCACAGAAATGGAAGATGCTGATGTTAAGGATTAATCCGTGTTCCATTTTAGTGCATTGAAGATAAGTAGTGGAAACTATGAATTGTGCACTTCTAATCAAAATGTCCAATACAGCGCATCACAATCTCCACCGCCCTCCCCACTCAACTCAACCTATCTACAACTTTCCATCTCTATGCTTCTGCAAATAAAACTTCACAAACTCTATGTAGTATATTTATAATAATTCTCCACAAACTCCCTTTTCTCCACCATCCTCACCGTCTCCTCTACTGAACCAAGTCCGCCTTGCATGTTAATCGGCTCTGAGCCTTGAATTCCTTCACAGTTGCCCTTTTGTTGACTGAGAAGAATGAATAGAGTGGCAGGTCACTGGTGTAAGTACGTAAGCTGATGCTGATATGTAATATTGGACCGCTTATTAAGAAAGAGGTGAGGCGGTTAGACGCGATAGGACAGATGATGACGTGTCAAACTGTCGTTGCGGCGGCGCGACCGCGGACCGCGGACCTCGGTGGAAGGTGAAGATGGAAGATGGAAGATGAATGGGTGGAAGACACTCTCAGTATGGATCTTTGCCTTGTCTTAGATCAACATCATCTTAAGTAGTGTTGTCACAGGTGGCAATGAGCTCAGAGGCCGAGGCAATCGATGGGACACGCTGTGCTTCCTGTGGCATCACAGCTGACGATGGCATCAAACTAAGAAACTGTACCGCTTGCCATCTCGTTAAATATTGTGGTGTCAAATGTCAGAAAGAGCATAGACCGAAGCACAAACGAGAGTGCAAGAAGCGGGCGGCCGAATTACATGACGAGATTTTATTCAAACAGCCTGAAAGTAGCCACCACGGGGACTGCCCGATTTGTTGTTTGCCGCTATCACTCGATTTGGAGAAATCTACCATGATGGCATGCTGTAGTCAACAGATTTGTAAAGGCTGCAGCTATACCAATGCGATGCGTGAAATCGAAAAGAATTTGGTTCAACGATGTCCATTCTGTAGGCATCCCAAGCCAGAGACGCAGAAAGATGGCGACAAGATTAAAATGAAAAGGGTAGAGGCGAATGATCCAGTTGCACTGCGTGAATTTGGTACTCGATGCCACAGTAAGGGGGATCATGTGAGTGCAATTGAACACTGGACAAAGGCTGCTGCACTGGGCGATGTAGTGGCGCATTATCAGCTACATATTTATTATCGGGATGGAGTAGGTGTTGAGAAGGACATGAAGAAGGCAATATACCACGCAGAACAGGCCGCCATTGGTGGGAATCCCGAGGCAAGATACAATCTTGGATATGAAGAATCAGGTAATCATAGATATGAGAGAGCTGTGAAACATTGGGTTATCGCTGCCACCCTTGGATGTGATCATTCATTGGAAATTCTGAGAAAAGGTCATACTTTAGGACTTGTTCAAAAAGAGGACTTTGCAGCGGCTCTTCGTGCACACAAAGCTGCCGTGGATGCAACTAAAAGTCCGCAGAGGGAGGAAGCCGAAGCAAAGTGGTATGAGGCAGGAATGGAAGGTGCTTACGTTAAGGATTATTAATCCGTGTTCCATTTTAGTTCAATAACTAATTGAAGATGTTTGCACTCCACTATGAGCTGTGCACGTCTAATCAAAACTGTTCACTTAACTCAACTCAACCTAAGTATCTTACAACTTTCCATCTCTATGCTTCTGCAACAACTCCACAAACTCCCGTTTCTCCATCAACCCCACCGCCAATCGTCCCAACCCCGCCTTGGCAATCGCCCCCTTGAGTTCCTTCACACTCATTTCCGACGGTTCCTTCAATTTAACCTTGAAATCTCCCCCCGGTGGTAAAACTTGTTGCAAAAATGACAATACATCCCCAATTTCTTGAGGATTAACCGAATGAGCCAATCCAGGATATGTCTTTAATGTATAATTCGTAGCCCCCTTGGCTTTCACGGCAGATTGACTTTCATTGGCAGCAGTAATTCGTACCAGTGGATCAGCTGCCCCGTGCCCATGCCAAATGGGCGTATCGTGCAATCCATTTGCAATGGTAAATCCAGATTCATGAGGTAAATAACCACTCATGATGACAATCCCCGCCAATTTGGATGGTAATTGCATCCCTGTATACAGACTTAGAGCTCCACCTTGTGAGAAACCGGCCAACACCATGCGTTCATATGGCACACCCAAATTATCATGCTCGTCTTTTAACAACTGTTCAATCCGTTGCTGCGACTCTTCAATCCCCTTACAAAATTCATTTGAGCGTTTGTCCAATCCGACAATATCATACCAACTGGGCATGGCCATGCCCATGTTCATTGTGACCTTTTGAGTGGGAGCCGTGGGTAAGATGAATTTGACATGGGGCATTTGGGAAGCGAGGTGTTCGGCCACATCGATGAATCCTTCCGAGGAGTCGCCGAGGCCATGGCAGATTATTATGGTGGCGGATTGGAGGGAGGGGTTGCTGGGGGTGACGGTTATGGTGCCGTCTCCCTGTCGTGTTGTTGTGGATGCCATTGTGATAGTATTTATGTGTTGTGGTCCGTGGCTTGTTGGTTGTATTGTGTGCGAAATCTTGGATCTTTTTTTGGGCAGAAAAATGACGGTTAGTTGAAATCCTTCCGTGTTTTAGGGTTAACCATTCTGTAGCATTGAAGTTCATTTGTGAAACAGGTATTAAGCCTAAGATGTGGCTGGCTTCAACTTGGACTCTGACTTTGACTTAAATGGCCTATTACCGTAAAACACGATGCGACACGTTCAGTTCAAACGGTATCTACGTAATTAGATTTATCTATGAGTTACTGAGACAAAGCAAAGTGTTCCTGTTACTCCATTAGGTAGTAAAATCGAGAAACCAATGCAGAGGCTCATCTCACCAGCTAAGCACATGCAATGTAGTCGTAAAGTGGTGCAAAGCTGCATGCACAGGTCACAGTAAGTGTAGACAACAGATTACTCTTGTTCTTACGGGCAGGGCATTACAATCATCATTGGCTGGCGCTGCATAATTCATCAGTGCATGAACCTGGTGAAGGCCTACTATCAAGTATACTCCTACAATCATCAACGATGACGAACGACCAGGAAGATCCTCGCCGCCTCACAGTTAAGACAGGCGCAAATGAAATGTGCAGGGACAGAATTCGAGGTCGAGGCCTTTAGAAATTTCGAACGCGTTATTTTCGAATTCGAACCTGTCCCACCTTGAGGCCTCGAACTCGAATTCTGTCCCTGCACATTTCATTTGCGCCTGTCTTAGTTGTCCTAAACGGTAAGTGAAACTTGTGTAACTTTTTAAACTGTGTCCTATTTTGTGCGCTTCTAATGAACGATTGTTGCATATTATGATCTACTCGTCATGCTGCCACCACAGACCCGAACACAGAATGGAAAGATATCAGATCTGCTCTAAGAGCAAGAACACGTGGTGGACTTGGATGCAGCACCAATCTAGCCATGATTAATGCATCCTGCACTGGAGGCGGCGGTGGTGGTGGGCCTGATGGTGGAAAACACAGCAACAATCCGATGCTTGCGGCTGCTGAACTAATCAAACTACAAGTAGAAGCAGATGAAGGGAACAGGAGGGCGTCGGTAGAGAGCTGGAACAGCAACCGACGTCCATCTCGTCGGGCTAGCCGCCGTGCATCAACCGCATCGAGAAGACGTTCCTCACTCCGATGGTCCGGCAGAAGTTCTGTCAATAGTCTTCAATCATCCTTCAACTTTAATGGTTCCGTCACTTCGAAGGGCTCTGTGAATATGATGGATTTTGGCGACAGTGTAAACATTATGGATTTTGGTGTGAGTCAACGTTTGGCAGTGTTAGATGAGAGTCGTCGAGAATTGTTGCTAGATGAGTCTCGTCGTAATCGAAGCTGTGCTTCGTTAGATGGGTTGGACGAGTTGAAAGAAGAGATAGAGTTTCATAACTACAATGAAGGGGGAGGGGGAGAGTGCGGGGAGAGTCTTGATGGATCGATTCGATCGGAAGGAGATTTGGATGATTATGTGGATGATTATGGATTTTTGGCGTGGCCATCAACCCCTCGGGAAGAAGAAGAAGTTAATGGTGGCGATGGAAGGAAGACAGTAGCTGTTGTCACGGAGACTATTCTGGACGATCCTTCCGAAGATGGGAGCAGGAGGTCATCTCATGTGTCCCAAGAGAGCAGCAGCACCAACAGCACCAACCTACGCTCATCTCGCCGAGCTAGCCGTCGTGCATCAAGAAGACGCTCCTCACGACGTGGATCAATCCGCAGAAGTTCCACCAGCAGCATTGGTTCATCCTTCAACTTTAGTGATTCACTCATTTCTGAATCTGGTTTCATGGCTTGGCCATCAGCCGCTCAAGAAGAAGAAGAAGTTGCTGGTGATTTAAATGAGATTGAAGACGGTGCCAACGCTACTATTCAAGAAGAACTTGCTGATCAAGTAAAGAGGGAAGAAGAAGAGTGGCACATCGAGGATTACGAGAAAGATACAGATGATTCAGGTCATAATGAACGTTGTGTGAGTGAGGGCAGCAGTGTCACCACTGCATTAGCCAACACTTTCAAAATGTTTGCTCGGCCCAGGCGTGCCTCGAATGAAAAGTCGTCTGCTCCTTCCCAGGATAGCCAGACGGACTTGCCAAGATTAAAGAAACACTGCTCAACGCCAAGAATAAGCAACAAGGCGTGGAAGAGGTGGAAGAGAATGCCGGCAAAAAGAAGCATGAAGGCTCCATGTCCCTCCTTGGCATGTTCCAGCAAAGCATGGACACGGAAGTAAATGTTGTAAAAAGAGAAAAAGAGAAACGCGGATCCATGCAGCTGGCTAGCATGTTTGATGCATCATCAGAGAGACAATCGGGAAAATCATTTGGCAGTAGTGAAGAAGAACCAACAAGACGCAGGTCTCGAGAACATGCAATCTGGATGCGTCATAACAGCACAATCGACGACGACCCTGATGTATACAAAAAGTTGTATGCTCAAGGTCCCAATGAGGCATCGCTCAGACAGAGTTTGAATATTTTTGGAAGGCCGAAAAGTAATAACTTCCTAGAATCGCGACGAGGCTCCTCTTGATTTCTTCAAGATTAGTGAAGATAGCAGCCTTCAGCTTGTGTTGTAGAAAGTTGCAGGCTCAAATTATAGAATTAGAAGTCGGTCGCAACATTTGTAATTAAGTAGGAAAAGAAATAGAGAGTATGCAAGAGCGGCATCGCTAGATGAGAGTTGTCGTAGTTTTGCTTCGTTAGATGATAACGTGTTGGAAGAATTGGAGGAAGAGTTGTACGAAGACGGTAATGAAGGTGGGGGAGGAGGGGGGAGGGGAAGGAGCAGTAGGGGATTACTGGTGAGTTGGCAACATAATGATTGTGGCATTGATGAGTCAACGAGATCGGAAGGAGATTTGGATGATATGTCTGATTCTTGTGATTTCTTGGATTGGCCATCCGTGGATGATGACAATGCCAATGGCACTATTGAGGAGGAACCTCCAGTGAAAAAAGAAGAAGAAGAAGTAGAAGAGTGGAACATTGAGGATTATGAGCAAAGTCAAAGTATATGACTCAGTTCGTAGTCGTAGTCTACACCAAAGTCTCACCAAAAAGTTCAACATCTTTGGTCGATCTAGCTTCACATCGAGCGTGACATCGACTTCTTCTGCTCAGGAGGGAGACTTGTTCAAGATTAAACAATCGCTACTCAACACCAAAAATAAACACCAGGAAGCGGAAGATGGTAACTACAAAAAGAGGCGTGCATCAATCAGATCTATGGGTGGTCCCCTATCTAGCTCTGGGTCTGCCTTGGCTAGCTCTATCACATCTATTCTCAGGATGTCGTCAACGAGTGAGGCAGGTGAAACAACAAAGCGCACGTCTCAAGAGGCAATCTGGGTACGAGATAGTGAAGACGAAGGCGATCAATATAGAAACTTGTACGCCCCCTACTTCCCCTAAGCCACCGCAGAGGAAGGGTTTCTTTTCGAAGGGTGATGCGTAAATTCAATCCTTTGGCTTGGAGCTCCACATGATTTCTCAGAGCTCAGAGATGATAGCTCTTGGCTTGGTGAATAATTACTTTGTATAAACTAGAGTCATCAGCACGTTCTGCTGTATCTTCCATGTCTGCCCGCTCGTCTCTTCAATGCTCAAAAAATGGATGCACGGGCCCCAAGTGATCAATCAACTAACTTATTCATATTAATGAGAGAAAGTCTGATGCGACACATGACACAAATACACTCTCAGTCCTCCTGACAAAAGAGAACACACGCGTCTCCGTGCCAGCCTTCATTCCATCCGAGCTCCTTGGACTGTTGGAGTACCCAGCAATACACACCAATGAACTCTCATCGTTGCCAGCAACAGTACAAGGAATTGGAAATCTGAAATCTTATGTAAACGGGCATTCTATAGTTGCGAGCATCATACTATCATGTTTGATCTTTCAAACTACTTTGCATCGGCAAGCCATGTGCGGACGGCAATGATGAGCAGTAAGTCTTCATCATCAAGCGATGAGACTGCTTCAACATCATCCGTGTCGTCGGATAGCACGCCCGACACCACCGGCAGCAGAAATGATGGTGGCTACAACAACAGACAGCCAAACACAAACACAAACACAAACACAAGAACAAGGAACCCCCAAGCAATGCTTCCAATGACGACATAAAAGACGAAGAGCAAGAAGTACTACACATCCCTCCCAAGATTGAATCCTTTCAAATTTTCGAACTCATCGAGTTGAAGCGTCGGTGCAAGGGTCTCTACCGAAGACATCAAGAGAAGCGTAGGCAGAGTGTCATCAAGGCAAACAATGCTTCATATCGCTCTTCCACATCTGCATTCAAGTCTTATTGTGTTGACTGGGAGCTATTTGTATGATTAAGAGAGTGGGAGAGACATGAAATGGGGCGAGAAGAACACATAGGGGTGTCAAATGCAGAACACTGTCGATTAATCAAGCCAATAGTTACATTACGACTCATCGCTTCATCCGTTTCCGCCGCTCCAAATATGACAAATGTCTTGGATTTACTGCAGCACCATCATATTCATACTCACTACCATTCAAAATCATCCTCCACTGCTTATCAGTTTCATATAGATCTAACATGGTCAAGTCTGATATTGTCAAGAATGTGAATATCGCAGCAGCAAAGGAGGTGTAGCCGCTGATGAGGAAGATGGCGTTATCGGACTTTGCAAAGGTGAATAGGATGGAGGCAATGGGTGCTCCTAGATTGCTTACTGAGGCGATATTCCATGACACACTGTTCTCATTCTTTCAAATAGTGATCATCAGACTAAGTACTTTTACACGACAACGTTAATGAGTAGATGAGCCGTTGAGTCTCAATCGTATTCACTGTAGGCAACAAATAAATAAGAGCTTGTACCTACATAAATCTCAATCGGAGTACTTTACAATCCTACAATATCGCACAACAATCCTTCTCTGATGAAGCTGCAGCAGAAACTGCCTCTTTCGCTACAGCGGCGGCTGCCTCTTTCGCCGCAGTGGTGGCTGCAGCGGTTGCTTCTTCAGCTGCAGCGGTTACCGCGGCCTTAATCAACTTGGACATCTCCTCTGAATCCACCACCAGGTTTCTTGAATCGTTGGAAACGTTTATCGCATCAGCAGTCACCACAGAAGCTTTAGCCATACTCCTATCCCTCTCATTTGACGACGCTGTTGTGCCCACGGGCAATCTTCCGTCTTTATCCGAAATCTCTCCTCTTCCCGAACTTTCTGACTCTGTCTCCTTCTTCACTGTCTTTTGATTGTGCCCATTAGATGCAGCACTTGCCGTTGCTTCAATCAACTCGGATGCCCCCTCTTCTAACTTTCCTATTTCTTCCAAGGCCATCTTTTTGATATGCTCGTTTTGTTTGAGCTGCTCCTCCTCGCGCTGTTTCATACGTTTCTTTAGGGCGTTTTCAATGTCAGATTGATCTGTTAGCACAGTCCACAGCGCGGTCCCATCTTCTGGATCACCGATTCGTTGCAAACCAGCAAAGTCACCTCTTTTGCCATCTTTCAGGCCGGGGTCATTCGTATTCATGAAGTCCTGAAAGTCACGCAGTGAGGCACCACGCACTGACTTTTTCTCTTCGGTTCCTCCTTTGACCTCGTCATGTACAACACCAAACTCCTGAACTGAACTTTCTTGCTTGAGAAGTTCAACTGACTCTTGTGCACCTTTCGACCAAGCTTTGGGGACTCGCGGTAAAGGAAAACCAAACAATGCAGCCACACCCGCTGTCCCATTGTAGATGCACATAGCTCGAATCCCTACCTGCATAAGTGGCAAAAGCTTTGGCACAAGATCAGCTGGCTTGGTTATTATTAGTGGCCACCCTTTTGCACGCACGGGTTCACCAGTCAGCTCATCGACGAGATAAAGATACATCGTTTTCCCCACGATAAGGTCGTCTATTCCCTCCTTGATTATATCGAAGGCCTTGCCGACCTCGCCAGCAGCAACCCTTGAGCCAATCTTTTTGATGCGCTTGGCCCACGTAATCCCAACTTCAAATCGCTCCTTCAGATCACCTTCAAGATCAATATTTGCTCCATCGGCAGAAAGAGTAACAGACGCATGCTCCGTTGTCACGCTGACACCACTACCATCCTCTGCCGTAACAATACCAAGTATCTTCTTCTTCATTTCTTCATTAGGTGGCTCAGGCAGTTTGTCATTTAGAACAATGAAAGTGGTGGGAGTGTCAACTTCAGTAGCTTCGAAGATGCCTTTTAGTAGAACATGACGTGTGCGACGTAGTTCGGCCTTGCTCTCGATACCCAACTTCTTTATCACTTCAATATTGACATCTATTCTTTCCAGCAGAGCCCTGTCGTCTTTGCGGTTCTTCGCTGCTTCCTTTAGATTGGTGTCGATGTCCGTCAGCGTTTCCAACAAATCTTCACTCGGCGGATTAAAAAAATAGTTTTCTTTCAACAGAGTGGCAATAGACTCTCTTTTTGCTGGTTCGTACTGCAGCAACTTCCAAACAAGGTCACGTGCTGCTTTATCAGGAATTTTTTTGAAGAGCTCCTCCAACACCTCTGGCCGCGTCCCCCATGAGTACAAAAAATGCATAGCATTACCTGACGCACAATCATCGTCACGAGTAGAAGGGATGAGCGGTTCACCGGTGAGCAGGGTGAATGCCAACACGCCAAGCGACCATAAGTCAATACTTTCTGATGCACGCACCAGCTTGTAAGGCAGGCCTTTATATACAGGCGTGCCATCTAACCCTGTGCGAAATGATTTCACGACATAATGACCTTTTACTGTCCCTTGCTCCTTGTATGGCTTCGGTGCCACCTTTTTGTCAAGATCGTTGTCATTCTGGACCTTCCAGTATTTTTTGAACGCCTCAACATCTCCTGGCTCGATCCTCTCTATCATCTCAGGGGGCAAAATTGCGGACGAGAACTTGACTCCTGCAAACGAATCTTCCTCTCCTCCTGGTGGCACTATTTTTGCGGATGCATCCAAGTCTATTAGACGCAACCCATTGTCGATACGAAAACGCACAATGTTCAGCATCTTAATGTCACCATGCATTAGTTTCTCTTTATGCAGGTGCTCGACAGCTTTAAAGACTTTTCTTAGTATGACTCGCACATCATCAAGTTTGGGCTGCTCCTGGAAAAACATTTGAAGTAAATTACGATCTCCTGCTTCCATAACAAAGGCGTGTTCGCCTACTTCAATACCGTTGAGGTGTTCCTCTCTGATGATGTCCAAACCGCCTTTGCCATTCCTCACTGCATCAGCAATCTCGGTCTCTGGTGGTACATTCGGTAGTGCTGATACCACATACTTTGATTCCAACTCATACTTCTTGCGAGCATTGCACTCACGCTCCCACTGATCCTTGTTCTTCATTAGCTTGATTACCACCTTGCGAGGACCATCTCCCAACTGCTGCTTGCAGATGCTTACAAAGTCTCCCTTTGATATGCTCTCGTCACTCTCCTCTGAACCCTTTAAAAACAGATCAGGGTTCAAGCCGATAGAAATTGCGATTGCTTTTAACTCCTTTCGGTCGAGCTTTCCATTCCCATCTTTGTCCGCTTTGTCAAAGATGACACCGTAGTCAGCTTGCTCGCCTAGATCTTGTGCACGTAACACCACACTTGTTGCTGTTCGGTGCTCAGGTGGGCCAATCTGGAGCTTGTACCGGCCACAAAAGAGTAGGAATTCATAGATTACTTCACGCGACCCTTCCGCAGCTAAACCAAGAGCAGTTCTACCCTTAGCATCACGGGCATCTGCAAGGGCGTGAATGTATTTACCAAAGTCACCTCCATAGCACCTATAACCATCCCTCTTCTCGGAGTCAAGGAGAATTCTCCGCACGGCATCTGTCGCAGTTTTAGTGCTGTAAGAAATACAAGCGTGCCAGCTGCTACTGTGTTCCACTGGCGTGCCATCCTCGTCACTGACGGGCATATCAACGTAGAGCAGGCCTGTCACCATGATTATCAAGTCAGTTTGTGGCCAATCTTTTGTTACCATTTGTTCGGCGAACACCTCAATGGGGAGTCTCCCGTCTTTCATCTTTTCCTTTCCAGCCTGAGGGTATGCGTCAAAAACCGGCCACATAACGCTCAGGGGCACCTTCCGATCAATAGCAATATGCAGAGGCAGACGACCATCTCTTCCTCTCTTCCCCGCCGCTGTTGGATAGTCATCGATCAGTTCTCTAACACCATAATCACCCGATCCATCACTATCATAGCCCAGTTTACTGTCAATTTGTACGTTCTCAAGGTACTTGTGTAATTCATGAGTAGTCTTGAAAGGATTTTCCTTCTCTGCGTCAGGGTATGCATGACGCAGCGCATCCTTCACTGGTTCTGAATGATTGTCTTCGTAGGCAATGTGCAGTGGCAGGATGCATTCATCAAAGTTGGTTGAAAATTGTTTTCTTGCAGCTTCAGGATACGCTTTTAGTACAGCCAGCACGACATCGTCCGATGACCTCTTGTTAAGGACAACACCCAACGGAAGTAGCCCGTGAACACGAACTTTGCAAATCTCTCGCATCAAGTCATTAGATGCCTTTCCTTCGAGGCATATCTCAAAAAGAAACCTCCCATCCGTCATCATCTTCTCTGCTGCAGCTTGGGGATCAGCATTAAGAAGCGACAGAATTATTCCCTCCGATGATTTCCAAATCTCTCGCATCAAGTCATCAGATGCATTTCTTTCGAGGCATATCTCAAAAAGGAACTTCCCTTCCTTAATCTTGCTCTGCTTCATCTTCTCTGCTGCAGCTTGAGGATAAGCATTAAGAAGCAACAGAATAATTCCCTCCGATGCGTTCTAATTATTTGCGGCTGCATGCAGTGGTAGAGCTCTTCTAAAAGCCATCCTTTCACTTGCTGCGCCGGGATGTGCATTGAGCAGTGCCTTAATCACTTTCTCTGAACACGTTGTGTCTCCATCAATGGCATTATAAAGTGGGAGTTTTGATGGAGACAAATCCTCTGTAGCTGCAGCCTGAGGACATGCATTAAGAAGCAGCAGAATCACTTCGTCCGACGCACGATATGAGACGGCTTCATGCAGCGGCATAAATCGTCTACCCCAAGGAGCCTCAATACCCATCAATGCATCAGGATGATTCTGGATGAAAGCTTTTGCATCCTCAACGGTTGGATTATCCTCTAACCAAGACAGAGCCCACATTGTTCGAATGCTACAATGGCAGAATGGTGGGTGTATTGTAACTATTATTTGGCTGTGCGGCAGCTGTTGCTGTTGTCATCGGCGGAATAGGTGGGGCTTGCTATTACACCTTCACTCTCTGCTATGGTGGATCGGATGAATGTTTATCTACGCGTCAACTCACTTCATGTGAAACAGTTGGAACTTGGAGGATCGATGCCGGATGCCGCCCTCATCAAGTTCAAGTGCCGAAGAAATTTGTGAAGTTTACCGTTGAGCACTCTCGTGATTTTATGATTTTTACGGGCAAATGTCGGGCGCCCCCTTTTCATGTCTTTTTTCGGTCAAAAAGGGGGCTATCGCTAGACACTCGCTAGATAAAAATTCAATGCCCTGCCCCCACATGAAGAATCGTGTTCCGACTTGCGCAGAGTAGCAATCAAGCTTGCCCTACCTATTATATGTTAGAATGAACTGCGTGCGCAAGTGGGCATGTATTTTTAGCTTAATTAATAAGGATTCTAACATAAAGGAGTTCATATTTGTTCTATTTCATCTTGTGTACGTTTAATACTTGAAAGAGGAGCTATATATTGCTCAAACTTGTAACCTATCTATTCATTGAACATATCGTGTTGTTTCGAATGACATTATTGCAGGATTTAGGTCTATGGGATGTGAAATTATTGATGTTAGACGATGATGGTCTGTTACAATGCATTATTGTTTCGACGTCAACTTCACCATGATTCTCTTTTCCCGGCACTTTGAATAGTCAGTGGTACAGCTCTTGTGGTTGGTTATCCGATGTGGACAATGTGGAAGCATCCTAAGTGGTTTCAAACATATACTTGAGTGATATCGACGAGGAACAAAGAAGGCGCCCGCCACCCTTGGATTTTAGTTGTAGCTGTTGTCAAGACAAGTCATGAAACAGCTAAACCGACTTCTATATTTCCTCTTCTATATCATCCCAACGTCCCCTAGCAATATTTCCCCAACATATGTCAGAGAAAGTGCAATATATCACCATGAATTCTTCGTGCTTGCCCGAATACATCCTCAAAAACGATTATTGTGTATTGGGCGTTCCAAACAAGCGATTTCGGTCGGAATTGTTCACAGCATCGTTTTATTACATCAGCCCAATGTCCCGTACAAATATTTTGGTCATATTCACCGCAGAAACAACCGAAACTAACACCACCCCATATGATGGGCCACCGATGCAGCACAGAAAGTAAGCCGTTGGTATGAACTTGGGAACATGCTTGCCGACTTGCGCAGGTGCTGCCGGCGGTTAGTATTCGCCCAGATGAAGGAGTTCCCCGCCCAGGAGTCACTCAGAAGGGTGTATTTTTGTTGTATTTCACTGCCTACACGGCGACGATATTTAAGGCCACCGTCGTGGGGGTGAAAGGCGGCAATAATAAGCAGAAGAGCGTCATTTCGCCGGCGCCGACCATGCACGCCGTTCAACGTGAAGGTGGTGAGGACATATCAACCGGTGGATGGCGACTGTGAGGGGTAATCATGCTTTATATTACATAATGTGTGTATTTCATGGTGCTGTAGAGCCATCTAGCGATTTGCAGTGTGGTGGTTTCTTTACACGAGGCCTATGCCCACTTGCGCCGACGGCCGTTTTGACCAGCCGTGGGGTGGTGGGATGGATTTTTGTCATGATTTTTTGGTGTAGGTGCAGTCTTGTGTGTGGGGCAGGGCAGGGGGCAACATTTAGTTTACTAGTGGCTGCCTAGCAAATATGGGGGGCAAGCTGTGAGCGCATGCCCCCGTGCGTCCGTCGAAATCATAAAATCGCGAGAGTGCTCAACGGTAAAGTTTCAACGTCGCTTTCCTACCATCTTTCCGACAGTCATTCCTACAATTATCCGAATGACACATACACACTCTCAGTCACAAAATCAGAGCAAAAGAACACGCGTCTCCATGCCAGCCTTCATCCATCCGAGCTCCTTTGGCTATTGGTTAGTACCCAGCAGCAATACACACAAGTAACTCCTCATCGTTGCCAACAGCAATAGACGGAATTGAAAATCCAATGGCCCTGGGCATTATAGTTGCGAGCATCTAATAAATGTTTGATCTTTCAAACTACTTTGCATCGGCCAGCAATGTGCGGACGGCAATGATGAGCAGTAAGTCTTCATCATCAAGCGATGAAACTGCTTCAACATCATCCGTCTCGTCAGATAGCGAACCCGACAGCAGCAGCAGCAGCAGCAGCAGCAGCAGCAGAAATGATGGTGTCTACAGCAACAACCAAGCCAAACATAAACACAAACACAAACACAAGGAACCCCCAAGCAATGATTCCAATGACGACTACATCAACGACAAAGAGAAAGAAGTAGTGCACATCCCTCCCAAGATTGCCTTTCAAATATTCGAACTCATCGAGTTGAAGCGTCGGTGCAAGGGTCTCTACCGAAGACATCAGGAGAAGCGTAGGCAGAGTGTCATCAAGGCAAACAATGCTTCATATCACTCTGTCACTTCTGCATTCGAGTCTTATTGTGTTGACGGGGAGCTATTTGTATGATTAAGAGTATGGGAGAGACATGAAATGGGGGCGAGAAGAACACACAGGAGTGTCAGGTGCAGAACACTGTAGAGTATAATCAAGCTAAACTAAGCAATAGTTACATTACGACTCATCGCTTCTCCCGCCGTTCCAAATATGATAAATGTCTTGGATCCACTGCAGCACCATCATATTCATACTCACTGCCATTCAAAATCATCCTCCACTGCTTATCAATTTCATATAAATCCAACGTGGTCAAGTCTGGTATTGTTAAGAATGTGAATATCGCTGCAGCAAAGGAGGTGTAGCCGCTGATGAGGAACAGGGCGTTATCTGTCTTGGCAAAGGTGAATAGGATGGAGGCAATGAGTGCTCCAAGTTTGCCTGCTGATGCGGATATTCCATGACACACTGTTCTCATTCTTCCAAATAGTGAACATAAGGATGTTTAGAAGGTAAGAAGTTCAATCAAATGAGGCACACCAAAGAACGTACACAATACAACAACTCACTCGGTAGGAAACACTTCCGCAGGAATCAAAAAGGTAGTACAATTCGGACCACACTGCCCAAAGAAACTACTCCCTAGATAAATAATCACAAGTGTCGTCGACGAAAGATGCTCACTCAAAAAGCCACAAATCAAAAACAATGTTCCAGTAATGACAAATCCAGTTTGTTGCAATCTCAATCGTCCTATGGTGGGTTTGTCTACTATCAAGGCTGCAGCGTAGTATCCCAATAGTGCCACGAAGGCGTTGATGGCCGATGCTCCTGAGATTTGAGTTAGTGTTGCATTCTCTCCTGTTAGTGCTAGGAGGAATGTTGATTGGAAGAGTTTGTTGCCATAAAAGGCTGTTATATATTGAACGTAGGGAGTGGAGTGAGAGGTCATTGGTCATGAGAATTGTGTTGGAATACGGGTACTTCGTTCATATCAAAGTGATTCACTTACCTATATCCCAGAGAAGCCATGTTATGCTAGTTCCAAACAGTCTGATTCCATAGTGTTTGAATAAAAGCTGTGATTCAGATTGCTGTTTATGCTGCTGTTCATGCTGCTGTTGATTCTCTTCTTCCAACTTCTTATCTTGAGGAAATATCGACGGAGGAACAAATCCAGCAGTATCTCCATCACCCTCTTCAAGTCTACCACCCTGCTTCTGCTGTCTCTGTTGCTGTCGTTCCAACTCTTCCTCATCCCGCCTCAATCTATCCTGAGTCCACACCTCACTCTCATTCAAATGCCGTATTCTAGACACCAGCACATAGATTAGTATGGCGAGTCCAATGGCGTAGATTATTCTCCAAATGTAGAGTAGTGTGATTTGATTGTGGTATTGGTTGGTGTAAATGTTGTTGTTGTTGTTGTTGTAGTCATCATCACCTTGCTGCTGTTGCTGATTGGCATCATCATTATCATTCTGCTGCTGTCCCTTGCTTTTGGTAAGCATTAACAAAAATGTCAAAATGAGTGAGTTTGCCAATATCCCCATGCCTTGCATAGAAAAGACGACTATTACTTCTCGTCCTCGTGTCATTGTCTTTGATGATGTGTTCTTGGTAGTATTATCATTGTTGGTAGATGATTGTGATTGTTGAGTGACATTGTATTGTTCAATTTGTGCCATGTTGCCACTCCTTGATGTTGTTGTCTGCCATGAATGATGATCATTACTGCTGCTGCCCTTTACCTCATCCTTATTATTGCCATCATTCATTGATGTTGTTAGCAATCTCGATGACATTAAATCAGTCTCTACCAAAGAACTTGACACATTAGTCCTACTTCTATTTCCATCTCGTTCTTGCTGCTCTTCCAACCGCCTTCGTTCCTTCATGGCTGCCATGGCCCGCTCACTCGCCAAACTAGCACTCAGCGGATATTCTCCCCCGACCCCAATTCCAAATATAAACAATGCGGCACTCATGACCATGAATAGTACATCTGGCCTGCCACTTTCTTCATTATTATTGTTATCATTATTGAAGTTACCAGCAAGCAACAAGCTAGCCAGCACAAGAGCCGCAGCTCCCGCCACCATGATACTCGCAGTCAACAAACTTCCATTCCGCCGTCCAATTCTTCCGGCTAGAGTGCCCACGATGACCATGCCTAGCATGACGCCTAGTACGACGCTGTAGGAGAGGGCATTGTAGGTTAGATAGGGATGAGGGCAGCTGGTGGCGGGATCTTCATTATTTGAGGAGAAACAGAGGGGATACAGTGCCTCCCATAGGGGGCGCAGGGTTCCGATGGAGAAGAGCAGATATGATTCACCGAAGAGGCCTAGGCCGTGCCAGAGGGCGGTGCTGTTGTCTGACGGTGGTGGTGCTGATGGTTGAGGTTGAGTATGGGCGTCGCTGCTTTTTGCCGTCATTTTTTCATGCAGTTGCCGATGCCGATGGTGATGATGAAAGTAAAGGCTAATGACAACTCAAATATTTCAGCTCGCTATCAGATATACTAAACTAAAAACCTTGCGTAGTATGGTTGGTCTTCTTCATGGCTCTGTAGTGCTAATCTCTAAGCGAGAGAATTACTTCAGCTCATCTCGTCATTGTCATGCTTTTTCTTGTGACGATGGCGGACTTTTTGAGATGGACATCTCTGTCACATCAAATCCATTATTTACTGATTCTCACCAACTCAAATCCAATGCCCCTATCGATACATATGTTGCCATCGGTCCAATGAAGGCGTTCAGAGGCGTTTTGGAAAGCACTCGAGCTACTTAAGCGTATAGTCTGCCGCATTAAAGCCAATTCTGAGAATCGTCTCGGTTAAATAGGTGGTTAGAAAGCCGGCAGCATCTTGAAAATTGAAAATGATGTGCACATGATGCTGCATCTTCTTCTTCTCTATCTAACTCTAAGTGAGTGCTTAAACCGTCATTTCGTTGAAACTTCGGCCCTAAATATAAGTATCAGCATATGCTGCCAAACTGCTCTGAGAGACGTGGAGGAAGAGCTCAGCAGTTTCATTGTCAAGTGTTCTCCTTGAAACATGTTCCCGCTCGGTACTCATTTTCTGATAAATCGGCAGCAAAAAATATCTTGCTAGTTTGCCCCGACCCGCGACAGATCGCTCTCCATAAAACAGAAGCAATGAATGAAGCAGTCCTCTCGCTCTGCTGCTCTCTCGGAGTACTCCTGGTCGTCTCACTAGGCTACAGCTGCATCAAACCAAATGGCGGCCAATGCATCAAAATCCACCTCGTCTATTTTGCCTCCGCCATCTGCCTCGTTGCCTTTCTTCCTACAAACATTGCGAAATATGTGTTTACCGAGCTTACCGTGTCACTCGTTGGAGCGATGTATCCGGTTTATCGTGCTACGAGGGCGGTGTGCACGCCTGATGAAGATGATGATAAGGAGTGGCTGCAATATTGGGTAAGTCGGAATTCTCATCTTGCTTCCATCACATGATGTCATCTTCTTTGAGCGCACTGATGTATGCCTTCTCATCATGCTACTTTTTCTATTTTCATTCACACATACACATATTGCATTTTCATTCAGATGCTCGGCGGAGTGCTCTTCATGATCACAACATGGGTCGACGACGTAATCAAACAAAATTCAGTCGATACAATTTGGTTGGGCAGCCTTCTCTTCATTTTCTACTGGCTATACTTCCCACTCACATGTGGGGCACTAGTGGTCTACGAAAAAGTTCACCGTATCTTGGTCCAAAATTGAAACCACTACAGAGGCAAATGAACAACTTTATCATTTACCTACAGCAGATGTTATCGAATGCGTTTCATTTGTATCTTGTTTGGATCATTTTCATGTTTTTGCCAGCCGGTTTGAAGCGTATTGTTGCCATTGCAATTGGTACGGTGTATCCCACCATATGCTCTATCACTGCTGTTGCAACGGAAGAGATTGAAGATGATACGTACTGGTTGACGTATTGGAGTGTGTATGGATGTCTCTTCCTAATCATGGACGTATCGGAAGATTTTCTAGGACGTATTCCAGGCTTTTACACTCTCATCATTTTTACCACAATTTACTTGATGCTGCCAATGTTCCGAGGAGCGGACAAGATATTCCGAAAGGTACTAGTGCCATTGGCTGGATTGCATGAATTGCTCGTGCTGCGTGATGCCATTACAATCAAGAAACAAATGCTCAAGGATTTGGATCCAGAGAGAGCAGCTGTAGTTCAAAAGTCAATTGCCAAGTTCTTTGATGGATCGACTTCGGATTCTGATCCGAGCGTGTTGAAGGAAGAGTTGATGCAAGGGTGGGGTAAGATTCAACTGCCCAAGATCAAACTTCCTTTTGGTAAGGCAGAGGGTGGCGACAGTGATGAGCCAAATGAAAAGACAAATCTCGTGTAGACTTGCTTGTATAAAATAATAATTTTGTGTTTTGAAGTAACAATGTGGTACTATTATTACTTCGGTTTAGCTTTCAGCTCCTACTTCCGTCGTCACTTCTGCATCCGGCTCCTCCACTTGGGTTTCAACATCGTTTGCTTCGAAGCCACTCGCCTCAATTGAATCAATACTCGGCACAAATTCCTTGACGAAAACACTCAATCGAGTCGTCCACCCTTTTACAAAGCCATTCGTTCCATCGGGACCTTTGGCCATTCGAGATTGTGCCATTATTTGACCGCCCATCCCCCTCAGCTCCTTCTTCACGGTCAAATTCAGCCTTGGGCGTTCTTTCAACCCCCCACTGCTTCCACTTCTGTCCCGATTGAACGAAGATGCAAGATGAATGTCCTTTGTCCGGCAAACTCCATAAATATGGCCTTCATGCAATATTCCATCTACCTTCTCCTTGTCTTGAAGCAGGGACTTATCGCAACTGATCACGTCGGACAGATTGATTTCATATCGTTCCTGATTGGAAGAAGACAAAAAGACTGCTGTATCTGCGTCAATGTTGATATCTTCAAGAGTGCCGGCCACGTTCGTTGCGGCACCCGCCTTTTCGACACGAATGTCTTTCACTAGATTTGCACCCCTCGTCTTGCCAAAAGTCACAAGATCTCCACGTTTTGGAGCACCCATATTCACACCACCACCAGCAGTACGATACGCAATGGAACTTGTTTTGTAGCGGATACGTACACAGGTAGTGGAAGCTTCATCTTTGGATTCACTTTGGTTGCCTTCGTCTTCTTTTGTTTCGTCTGTGGGAGCTGCAGCCCCACCCTCGTTTTCAGAATCAGTCGTCTGCGATGCTGCACCAGTTTTAGTGGAAGGTTTAGGAGAGAACACATGCGATGGGTCAGAAAGCAGCAGAATTGTGCCTTCTTCTTTCACGGTGGATCCTGACTTTTTGTCTCCAAATCTTGCCTCTTTCACATTATCCCACCTTCCACCACCTCCTTCTGTGTTAGGCCCATTGCTTTTGTATGCAATGTGTGAAGGAGTGTTTGCCAGAGAAGTATGTGATGGCTCCATCAAAATGTAGCCGTTACAAGTTGTCGCCTTATCGACTTTTGCGGTCGTCTTGAGCGTACCGCGAGGCAACATAGAAATGTTTGTTGCGGTCAACTTTCCATTCTTTCCGGGTCCTGCATCAAACTTGACTTCGTCGCCTTTGCGAATGGCATCTGACCGTGTAGCCTTCTTTGCATCATCATCTGATCCAACAGACTTGAAGTGGAAAAAGACATGATCACCCGTCTTTGACCCTTCTTCGTCCACAGCAGTGATGAAACCAAATTGACGACTGGGAACGACTTCAGTAACAAATCCTTTGAGGTCTTTTCGGATGCTAGACTTCCCATCCTCGCCATCAGAAATGACGGCAGGTCTCTCCTTCCTCTCCGCCACTGCAATATTCTCCACAATGATCGAACCATCCACACGAGAGAGGACGATGTCGCAAGTTACGACATCACCAACACCAACAGGTCCATCACTCATATCGGGAAATGAGTGTTTGCTATACCTAATTGTCTTGACTATCTTCTCCCTTCTTCTTCCGTTTGGTTTCTGGGGGGATTTTTCAGTTGAGGCTGGTTTTGCATCATCAACGGCGGCATCAGCTTCACTAGACGCCTCTACGTTGGCGCTGCCCCCCTCACTTTCTCCCTTCGTACCCTCTATTTCTACTGCAACAGCAACTTCGTTCTCCGCCTTCTCTGGCGATTCCACAGCGTCGTTGCTCCTCACTTTTCGAACAATGCGCAACTTTCGGTTGTGAGGATCTTCAGCATTATCGCCCGACACTGGAACGTATAGCCACTCTAAATCATCTCTACTCTTCACCATGGACACTACAAGTTGTGAATCTATTTCACCAAGAACGTCATGGAAAGTAATTTCGTCGCCATAATTCCCTGCGGAGATGGCATCAAGAAGCTTTTTAACCAATGGGTGACGCAGATTGGCACTTTGAATCGTCAAGGGCTCTTCCAATTCCATCATCCCGATAAATGGTTGCTTTGGATCCACTTTGGTCACAGTTGCTTTGACTTGAGATGCAATGAGAAACTTCTCTTGAACAGAACCCTTTGGAAGGATTTGTACTCGTCTACCCCGAAGGCCTTCCTTCTCCTGAGCAGCGCCAAAGTTGTTCTGTCTCGAACGCCCTCCGCCTCCTCCCCTTCCACCACCTCCTGCATTTGTCAACATTTGTAATGACAAATCAAAAGATACTTCCATCCCAACCTCGACATGAATCCTTCCAGACTTGTTCTGCACTGGATCGGTCCCATTGTAAACATCGGGGTTGTTATTGATCAAATCGGAATGAATTTCATTCGGCATTACTTCAAATAGAGGAAAGTACACGTCCACATTGCGCTCGGCGGAATGAATGAATCCATAGTTGTCACGAATTGAACGAATCACTCCCTCGGTCCTTCCACATAGGGAAGGTTTCACCAACCTAATCAAAGCTTTGTTAGAGCTGATATCATCAGTCGTTGCCTCTTCAGATCGTAGTGACAAATATTGGCTGTGCTTCGTCGGCATTGCACGATATGTCCCATCGGCAATAATTTGGATAACATCAAACAGAAGCGTGTCGCCTGGTCGAATCCAAATGCCCACTTCACCACTTGTACGACTGAGGGTAAACGTTCCACAGGGGTACATGTCAGGATGCAATACAACCTCAGTTACTTCATTGCCCTCCGTGTCAATAATGGGTGTATCCAGACAAATTTTGCCCATGACTACAGCTGCAGCAGTGTTGCTAGATCCACCACCGCCACTCTTTTTGGAAGGACCCCCAAAGAACGAATCAGCAGACGGAGCCTCCACGGGACATTCCAACACATAACCAGTCACTCCTTGTGCAAGCTCATGCTCAAATTTGACTGTTCCTTCAGGGAGTAGCTTGATCTTTCGAGCGCTCAGGCTTTTCCCTCCACCGCTGCCCTTTTTGCTTCCTCTCCCTCCACCACCTCCTCCACCTTTTTCATTGACAACGTAGAATTCCACCTCTTGTCCTTCCATCAATGATGAAGTTCTATTATCACCTTCCCCATCAGCCGACTCAACATGCGATAAATGATAATAAACCTCTTCCACCCTCGAAACACTCCTCAAAAACCCAAAATCACCCTTGGTACTAACCACCTTTCCCCGCTCCAATGACGCATTTTCCAATAACTTGGCCTCCCGTTCCAACCGTTGACGTTCCCGTTCCGATTGAACTAATGTAATGCTACGTGCATACTTTTTGCCGGTGCGACGTTTGGTAAAGAGTTTGAATTGAATGACATCTTTTCGTTCGAGACGTGAGTGTTGTTGTCCTCCGGATTGTTTTCGGGTTGGTTTGTAATCAGACGGTGTGTAGTAAACATCCACCTGCTGCTGTTGCTCATCACCAACATCACCTTGATCATTACTATCAGTCGTCTTGAGACGAATAATACCATCACTACTCCCACCCTTCTTTCCACTGCTTCTCCTCCCACCACGATCACGATCACCATCCTCTCTTCCACAACTCAACTCCACAACCCCCTCCCAAACCTTCCCCTCCACCTCCTCCCTCTCCCACCAAATCGTCCCCTTACTCAACTCCCTAACATCCAAAGCCGCCAATTTCGGATCCTCCGTAACACGAAACTCCACCTCATCTCCAATCTGCAAATCATCCGAATGACCCGATTTGAATTCACTGTAGTGAAAGAATAGTTCAATGTTGCGATCGGCACAGAGGATGAAACCGAATTTGTCGAGGAGGGTGTGGATTACGCCTTGTTCGAGGGGGAGGGTGGATATGCGTTGTTGTTGTTGGTGGGATGAGCGGCGATTGTCTCTGTCGTTGCCTCCTCGACGATTGTTGTTGTTGTTTGGATTGTAGAGGCTTCTCTGAGAGGATGATCGATTGTACGACGACGACTGCTGTTGTTGTTGATTTTGATTGTAACGAGAGGATGATTGAGAATCATAATTGCTGCTATAACTGCCACCACCGCTACTACTGCCTGCCTGAGAAGATGATCGAGGAGGCGGCTGCTGCTGATAACTTTGATGCTGACGCTGTTGCTGCTGTCGATCTCGTTGCAATTGTTGTTCTTGCTCTTGCTGGATTTCCAAAAAGCTCTTTTTGCGATTGCCACTGTTAGTGTTATTGTTGTTGTTACTGTCGTCCCTCGCTGCAGATGAGAGCGAAGTGAGCGGCGTGGAGGCAGACTGTGACGCGGCAGCTACTTGACGTCTTCGCTGCATGAAGCGATCGCCCATTGAATTGTTGTTGTCCGCCATGTTCGATGATGTTATATTTGAAATGCTTCGACGAGACTGTATTATTGATGATTCCGTCTCTGTGAGGTGTCTGCGTGGTTAATATATTCTATCGGTGTAGCTAAAACAAGATATTTGAGAAGGCGAGATCTCTTTTATGAAATCAATGATGGATCTGCCAGCTGTTCACTGCAGATGTTATCGACTATCTTTGTTCCGTCGCTTTGCTTTTTATTTCTATCTGTCAGTTCTACTAGACAGATTCAATTCTGCTGATTAACTGCGTGTATCTATCTCTTTGTGTGCAGTGACAATACTTATCACGGCGAAGATCAATGTCAAAGATTTTGATCGATCGATCGATCGTGTTGGATGAAAAGAGCGGGTCTCTTTTTTATTTTGACGGCACTGAAATTAATATTAATATCAGTAAGAGCGTGAAAGCAGCAGTAATTGTAATATACTATGCACCAGCTAGGCAATTGCACTGCTGGGCGGGCGAGGGTATTGAGAGCGAGGGGACTGTAATCCAAATCCTCACAATGATCATTCGCGCTTCGTGAAACGCGGCGGGCCGGTCGAGCAAAATAGAAAAATCTTCAATTTGTCTGTCCGCCAGTCCGGAGAAGGGAGACAGGCATCTCATAATGCGGTACTGTTGTGTCTCAGCTGCAATGCATTGGATGGTGGTGCTCATCTAAGTATCCAACTACCCCCTCAGTTGATTGCTCGTAATGATGATGTTTGGTGTGAGGTAATACTTTTCCCAGATCTCACTCATCTGGTCAGTTGATTGTCCTAGTTGCTCTCTGATCTCTGACAGTTGATAAGTTTGACTCTGATTGGTGGAGGAAACGGAGAAGGGTGAGTTGGAGAAGATCACATCACAGTATTGCCAGCAATGATGTGAATGATGATGGTTATGGGGATGTTGGATGTACTAGGTGTCACGCCGTCCTATTAGTATTTTCGGACAAACCTACCAAATATACATATGCTTTCTCGTGATCGCCATTATCGGCGATGTTGGATGCCGGACATCCATGTGAGGCTTTCTTAGCGTTAGATCGCCGATTTGACTCCTTTGTTCGACATTAGCTCACAAGTTCTTTAAATTAGAATTCAATAGTCAACCCAATCTATACTAGTATTCTTTCAATTCAACTTCGTATATAGTTGGATGGGACACTAGGAGTCAAGGCCAGTTGATGCTGTTAGCAATCTTAACGATGATGTAGATGCAGGCAAACTGTTGGGAATAAGATACATTTACTGACACACTGGCCCCAACATATCAACATATGCATGTGATTAGACTGTGCCACCCGCCCCAGTGTTGGCACAGCCCAGGACACATAGACATAGCTGCCATCTGGATCATACCACAGTGTACGCAGTGTATGCAGTGAAGCGTTCTTAGACAATAATAATAATACCATTGATTGGGTGAAGCACCGTTTATTATCATGGATCTTACCTGCTTGTCGCTAAGTGTCTTTTTGGATCTTAGGTGTTTATGTTTATCTGCCAAGTTAGTTGAGCTTTCTAAAACGCCACTCAACGCCTTCATTTGACCACTAGAAGGCAAGATATATCGGACAAGGGCAACATTGCAATCGATGGATTTGAGTTGGTGAGAATCAGTAAATAAGATTTGATGCGAAGAGATGCCCGTCTCAAAAAGTCCGCCATCATCACAAGAAAAAGCACTTGACAATGACGAGATGTGCTCGTAAACTCTCGGCTTAGAGATTAGCACTACAGAGCCATGAAGAAGACCAACCATACGCAATACGGCCTTGTAGTATCATCTGATAGCGAGCTGGAATATTTGAGTTATCATTAGCTTTTACTTTCATCACCATCGGTCCATTTGCATGAAAAAATGACCGCAAACAGCAGCAGCGACCAATCTCAACCATCACTACCAGCACCACCACCGTCAGACAACAGCACCGCCCTCTGGCACGGCCTAGGCCTCTTCGGTGAATCCTATCTGCTCTTCTCCATCGGCACCCTGCGCCCCCTATGGGAGGCACTGTACCCCCTCTGCTTCTCAAATAATGGAGATGCCGGTCCCGCCACCAGCTGCCCTCATCCCTATCTAACCTACAATTCCCTCTCCTACAGCGTCGTACTAGGCGTCATGCTAGGCATGGTCATCGTGGGCACTCTAGCCGGAAGAATTGGACGGCGGAATGGAAGTTTGTTGACTGCGAGTATCATGGTGGCGGGAGCTGTGGCTCTTGTGCTGGCTAGCTTGTTGCTTGCTGGTAACTTCAATAATGATGATAACAATAATAATGAGGAAAGTGGCAGGCCAGATGTACTATTCATGGTCATGAGTGCATCATTGTTTATATTTGGAATTGGAGTCGGGGGAGAATATCCGCTGAGTGCTAGTTTGGCGAGTGAGCGGGCCATGGCGGCCATGAAGGAACGAAGGCGGTTGGAAGAACAGCAAGAACGAGATGGAAATAGAAGTAGGACTAATGCGTCAAGTTCATTGGCTGCGACTGAATTAATGTCATCGAGATTGTTGACTGCAGCAAATGGTGATGGCAATAATGAGGATGAGGTGAAGGGCAGCAGCAGTAATGATCATCATTCATGGCAGACAACAACATCAAGGAGTGGCAACATGGCACAAATTGAACAGTACAATGTAACTCAACAATCACAATCATCTACCAACAATGATAGTACTACCAAGAACACATCATCATCAAAGACACTGACACGAGGACGAGAAGTAATAGTCGTCTTTTCTATGCAGGGAATGGGGATATTGGCAAACTCTCTCATTTTGACATTTTTGTTGATGCTTACCAAAAGTAAGGGACAGCAGCAGAATGATGATGATGATAATAATAATAATAATCAGCAACAGCAGCAAGGTGATGATGATGACAACAACAACAACAACAACAGCTACACCAACCAATACCACAATCAAATAGCACTACTCTACATTTGGAGAATAATCTACGCCATTGGCCTCGCCATACTAATCTATGTGTTGGTTTCTAGAATACGACATTTGAATGAGAGTGAGGTTTGGACTCAGGATAGATTGAGGCGGGATGAGGAAGAGTTGGAACGACAGCAGAGACAGCAGAAGCAGGGTGGTAGACTTGAAGAAGGTGATGTAGATGCTGCTGGATTTGTTCCTCCGTCGATATTTCCTCAAGATAAGAAGGTGAAAGAGGAGAATCGACAGCAGCAGCAGCAGCAGCATGAACAGCAACAGCAATCTGAATCACAGCTTTTATTCAAACACTATGGAATCAGACTATTTGGAACTAGCATAACATGGCTTCTCTGGGATATAGGTAAGTGAATCACTTTGATATGAACAAGTACATTCAACACAACACTCATGATCAAAGCAACTCTCACTCCACTCTCTACCTTCAATACATAACAGCCTTTTACGGCAACAAACTCTTCCAATCAACATTCCTCCTAGCACTAACCGGAGAGAATGCAACACTCACACAAATCTCAGGAGCATCGGCCATCAACGCCTTCGTGGCACTATTAGGATACTACGCTGCAGCCATGATTGTAGACAAACCCACCATAGGACGATTGAGATTGCAACAAACTGGATTTGTCATTACTGGAACATTGTTTTTGATATGTGGCTTTTTGAGTGAGCATCTTTCGTCGACGACACTTGTGATTATTTATCTTGGGAGCAGTTTCTTTGGGCAGTGTGGTCCAAATTGTACTACCTTTTTGATTCCTGCGGAAGTGTTTCCTACCGAGTGAGTTGTTGTATTGTATATGATGATGTTATCTGCTGTGCCTCATTTGATTGAACTTATTACCTTCTAACATCCATTATGTTCACTATTTGAAAGAATGAGAACAGTGTGTCATGGAATATCCGCCTCAGCAGGCAAACTAGGAGCACTCATTGCCTCCATCCTATTCACATTTGCCAAGACAGATAACGCCCTTTTCCTCATCAGCGGCTACACCTCCTTCGCTGCTGCAATATTCACATTCTTGACAATACCAGACTTGACCACGTTGGATCTATATGAAATTGATAAGCAGTGGAGGATGATTTTGAATGGGAGTGAGTATGAATATGATGGTGCTGCAGTGGATCCAAGGCATTCATCATATTTGGAACGGCGGAAACGGATGAATCGAGGAGTCGTAATGTAACTATTGCTTAGTTTAGCTTGATTATTCTACAGTGTTCTGCACCTGACACCCCCGTGTGTTTTCTCGCCCCCATTTCATCTCTCCCACTCTCTTGATCATACAAATAGCTCCCCGTCAACACAATAAGACTCGAATGCAGAAGTGACAGAGTGATATGAAGCATTGTTTGCCTTGATGACACTCTGCACTCTGCCTGCGCTTCTCTTGATGTCTTCGGTAGAGGCCCTTGCACCGACGCTTCAACTCGATGAGTTCGAATATTTGAAAGGCAATCTTGGGAGGGATGTACACTACTTCTTGCTCTTCGTCGTTGATGTCGTCGTCATTGGAATCATTGCTTGGGGGATCCTTGTTCTTGTGTTTGTGTTTGTGTTTGGCTTGTCTGTTGTTGTAGGCACCACCACCACTGCTACTGGTGTTGGTATCGGGCGTGCTATCTGACGACACGGATGATGTTGAAGCAGTTTCATCGCTTGACGATGAGGACTTACTGCTCGTCATTGCCGTAAAGTAGTTTGAAAGATCAAACATTATGTTCGATGTATGATGCTGGCAAATATAGAATTCCCGTGGCCATAAGATTTCCAATTCTGTCTACTGTTGCTGGCGACGATGAGGGGTTTATTGATGTGTATTGCTGCTGGGTACTAACCAATAGCCAAAGGAGCTCGGATGGAATGAAGGCTGGCATGGAGACGCGTGTTCTTTTGCTTTGGATTTTTTGCTGAGAGTGTGTATGTGTCATCCGGATAATTGTAGGAAAGACTGTCGGAAAGCGACGTTGAAACTTCACAAATTTCTTCGGCACTTGAACTTGATGAGGGCGGCATCCGGCATCGATCCTCCAAGTTCCAACTATTTCACATGAAGTGAGACACTACTTCATCCGAACATCATAGCAGAGAGTGATACGATAGTGTAATAGCAAGCCCTATTGTACCTAAGTATTTCGCAGACGACAACAGCAACAGCTGCCGCACCAGCCAATTCTACTATTGCATTCGAATAATGAGGGCGCTGAAAGGGTTACAGAATAATCCAAGCGATGACCTGAAATGGTTAAGGAAGTATCCAAGCGTTAAAGTTGCAAAAGCTTTCATCAAGAATCATCATCATCCTGATGAATTGATGGGTATGGAAGATGGTAGGAATGTGCCGCTGCATGAAGCCATCCGTTATCGTGCGCCGGACGAAGTGATTCTGCTGCTTCTCAAGGCATGTCCTCAGGCTGCAGCTAAAAAGGATCAACACAAAGCCCTCCCACTTCATTTAGCCATTGATGGAGACACAACGAGTTCAGAGAAAGTGATTAAGGCACTGCTCAATGCATATCCCGGCGCAGCAAGTGAAGAGAATAAGTGGACAAGAAATCTACCATTGCATGATGCCGTAATTATGAAAGCATCGGGGGGAATTATTCATTCGCTTTTTCATGCTTATCCACAAGCTGCAGGAAAGATGAAGGACGGGAGAATCCTCATGAAGGTGTTCGCTAACGATCATGATTTAAGCGCTGAGGATATGAAGGTGTTCGCCGATCCTGATTTAAGCGCTGAGGATGTCAAGGACCTGAGGTTAAGGAAGAATCCCGTTGAGTATGCAAAAGCTTTCATCGAGAATTATCCTGATGCACCGCTGCATAAAGCCATCGAACGTCGTGTGTCGGACGAAGTGATTCTGTTGCTTCTTAAGGCATGTCCTCAGGCTGCAAAGAAGTTTTACGATGGTCAATATACCGCACTTCATGTAGCCATTCATGGAGACACAATGTGTTCAGAGGAAGTGATTAAGGCACTAATCAATGCACATCCCGGCGCAGCAAGTGAAAGGAGTAATTTTACAGGAGATCTACCACTGCATGATGCCATAAATAAGAACGCATCGGGGGGAATTATTCAGTCGCTCTTTAAGGCCTATCCTCAAGCTGGCAAAGTTCGTGTTGACGGGCTACTTCCGTTGGGTGTTGTCCTTACCAAGAGGTCATCGGATGATGTCGTGCTGGCTGTACTAAACGCGGATCCTGAAGCCGCAAGGGAAAGATTTTCAACCAAGTTTGATGAATGCATCCTGCCGCTGCACATTGCCTACGAAGACAATCATTCAGAAAAAGTTCAGAATGCGCTGCGTGATGCATACCCTGACGCAGAGAATGATAATCCGTTCCAATTACACGAGGTCCTTGAGAATGAATCATTAGCATTAGTCCGTGGTAGTGTTTATAATCTGATCAAAAAATATCCTGAAGCGGCAGGGAAGAGAAGAAGAGATGGTCGTCTGCCTCTGCATATTGCTATTGATCGGATGGCGCTCAGGTGCATTACGGAAGAACTTTTTGAAGCATACCGTCAGGCTGGAAAGGAAAAGATGGAAGACGGGAGACTCCCCATTGAGGTGTTCGCTGAACAAAAGGTAACATCACATTGGTCAGAAACTGACTTTATAATCATGGTGTCACGCCTGCTCAAAAATGATATGCCCGTCAGTATAGAGGATGGCACGCCAGTGGAACACAGTGGCAGCTGGCACGCTTGTATTCCTTACAGCACTGAAGCCGCGACATCTGCCGTGCGGAGAGTTCTCCTTGACTCCAAGAAGAGGGATCGTGGACGTTGGGGATGTGGCTTTGGTAAACACATTCACGCCCTTGCAGATGCTTGTGACTATCAGGGTAGAACTGCTCTTGGTTTAGCTTCCAAAGAGTCGCGTGAATTAATCTATCAATACCTGCTCTTTTGCGGCCGGTACAAACTCCAGATTGGCCCACCTGAGCACCGAACAGCAACAAGTGTGGTGTTACGTGCACAAGATCTAGGCGAGCAAGCTGACTACGGTGTCATCTTTGACAACGCGGACAAAGATGGGAATAAAAAGCTCGACAAGGGGGAGGTTTCAGAACTTGTGGTTTCGAAAATTGGCTTGGACCCTGGGCTCTTTTTGAAGGGTTCAGATGCCATATCTAAGGAGGAGTTCATAGGCATCTGCAAGCGACAATTGGGAGATGGTCCTCGCGAGGTGGTAATCAAGCTAATGAAGAACAAGGATCAATGGGAGCGTGAGTGCAATGCTCGCACGAACAATACCCTTCACCCAAAGTATGTGGTATCAGCGCTAGCAAATGTACCGTCGGAAACCGATATTGCCGAAGCAGTGGAGAGGGGCGATGGCGGCCTGATAACTATCGTGACGAAATACCTCAACGACATTACACTAGGCAAATATGCTTTTGTCATGGATGCAGCAGATCGTAACCTGCTCCAGATGTTTTACCAGGAGCAGCCCAAACTTGATGCTATGAGAGAGATACTGAGACAAGTGTTTGAGGCTGTGAAGCACGTGCATGAAAAGAAAATAATGCATGGTGACATCAAGATGCTCAACGTTGTGCGTTTTCGTATTGATAATAAATTACGTCTGATAGACTTGGATGCATCTGCACCAATAGTGCCAATAGGCGGAGAGGACGATACATTTGCTGGTGCCAAGTTCTCGTCGGCAATACTGCCGCCTGAGATGATAGAGAGGATCGTGACAGAAGAGCAGCTTGAGAAATTCAAGAAGTACTGGGAGAGCGAGAATGATGAAGATCTAAAGGAAAAGGTTGCACCGAAGCTATACAAGGAGCCCGGAAAGTTGAAAGCACATTATGTTGTCAAGTCATTCCGCACAGAAGGAGGCAAGCCTGTTGATGCAGGACTGCTGCCTTACAGGCTTGTGCGTGCATCAGAAAGTATTGACTTATGGTCGCTTGGTGTTTTGGCATTCACTCTGTTCACCGGTGAAACGCTCATCCCATCCACTCGTGACGATGATTGTGCGTCAGGAGCTGCCATGCACCTTTTGCACTCATGGGGGACGCAGCCAGAGGTGTTGAGCGAGCTTTTTAATAAAATTACCGATGATGCCGCACGTGACCTTGTTATGCAGTTGCTGAAGTCGAAGCCGGAAGAAAGAGAGACTGTTGATCATTTTTTGGAAAAGCACCCCTTTTTTAATCAGGAAAGTCTAGCAAATTTCGGCCAATTTAACAAGAGGCTCAAAGATTTTGGCGAATCTCTGAAGAGCCAAGCGAAGCAATTGGAGATAATGAATGCAAACATTTTGGTGATAAAGAAGCTGAGTTACGAGAGCCAGTCGGAACTTCTTCGCACACGTCATGTATTGCTCAAGGGCATCTTCGAAGCTACAGAAGTTAGAACACCCACTACTTTCATTATTCTAAATAATAAGCTTCCTCCAGCTGCAGATCCATCCGATGAAGAGGCGAAGAATAAGATTCTTAATATCGTCGCGAATGAGGATGGTAGTGGCGTTAGTATGAAAACGAAGTATGGCTCTTTGACAGCCTCTGCTGAGGGATTAGACATTAATCTTGAAGGTGATCTGAAGGAGCACTATGATCGAGTTCAGGATGGGATAAAGTGGGCGAAGGCAATAAAAGACATTGGCATGAATGTTCTTGATGGCGAGATTGGCACGGCCTTCGACATTATCAAGGACAGAATACAAGACCTCATCGTGGGAAATAAGATGTATCTCTATCTCATTGATGAATTGACCGGCGAGCCCGTACGAGCAGAGGGTTGGCCGATAGAAATCACTGAGCCATCTGAACTTGTGCCAAAGCTTTTGCCACTAATGCAGCTCGGGATGAGAGGCCTGTCTTTCTGCAGTGGCACCTTGGGTCTGGTAAGAATGTTTGGATACCCTGCACCAAAAGTCCCGAAGGCTTGGTCAAAAGGCGCACAAGAGTCAGTTGAGCTACTAAAGCAAGAAAGTTCAGTGGAGGGGTTTAGTGTTGTACATGATGAGGTCAAACGTGGTTCCGAAGAGAAAAAGTCAGTGCGGGGTGCATCCCTGCGCGAATTCGTGGACTTTTTGGGCAAAGAAGATCCTGGTCTCAAAGAAGGCAAAAGTGGTCACTTTGCTGGTTTGCAACGATTCGGTGATCCAGAAGACGGCACCGCGCTTTGGACTGTACTAACAGATCAATCAGCTATTGAAAGTGCCCTAAAGAAACGTGCGAACGAGCGTGAGGAAGAGGAGAGGAAACTAATAATGAACAGGCGACAGGAAGAGATGGCCGTGGAAGAAAGAATCCAGTTAGAAGAGGGGGAGGGGGCATCCGGAATGATAGAAGCCACGGCAAATGCTGCATCTAATGGGCACAATCAAAAGACGTCGAAGAAGGAGAAAGAGTCAGAAGGCTTGGGAAGAGGAGAGATTTCGGATATGGACGAAAGATTGCCCGTGGCTGTGGGCACAACAGTGTCATCAAACGAGAGGAATAGGAGTGTGGCTAAAAGTACTGTGGTGACTGCAGATGAGATAAACGTTTCCAACGATTCAAGAAACCTGGTGGTGGATTCAGAGCAGATGTCGAAGTTGATTGAGGCCGCGGTAACCGCAACCGCTGCAGCGAAAGAGGCAGCCGCTGCAGCCACCGCTGCAGCGAAAGAGGCAGATTCTACTTCAGCTTGTTGTGCGATAATGTAGGATTGTATAGTACTCCGATTGAGATTTATATATTGTACAAGCTCTCATGTATTTATTTGTTGCCTCTAGTTCTGATGGCTCACGCTCACAGCTCACTTACTCATAAACATAAACTTATCGTGAAATGTACTTACATAGACATAATCTATGATCACAAATTGAAAGAATACGACACAGTGTACACCCTCATCACGGAATAGTTGTAGTTGCTCCCTCTAGCTGACTCTCCCCCGATTAACAATGACTACTTTATGTCACATCATCTTCTTGATCAACCTATCATGTCACATCTGCATCAAAAGTCGTTCTGTCGCGAGGTCATTAGCCAGCTGTGTATATATTGTTGATTGTCATCTTGATACCACTAATCGATGTAGATTGAAGAGAGCTTTCAAATGGTTGTCACAATCATCAAAGAACTCTGCTGTGAAAATCTGGACCGGCTGTCATTTTCAAGATGCCGACGGCTTTCTAAAACACTTTTTGAACCTAGTGCCGCTCACCATCGAAAGTTGTTCTTGTTTGTGACAGCTGTGATCCGGGACCACCTACCTCCATACTAGAAGGAATTGTACAAATCCATCTGCGGTACTCGATCCATGGTAGTCGTTTCCTGGAAGGCGAGGGGCGATGACGAGTAGTGTTGTAGGAATTAATATGGTTCTACACAAATTTCGCGTGTTCTACGACAAGAAGTCTGTGCATTACGGACGTCATCGGACTTGTACCTGTATGCAGTGCATGTTCCACGTAACTTTCATCTAAAGCCCGCCACAACCACACCACAATCGTTCCATTTTCTAAGTGGTCCTTCCAGTTATTTCATAGTAGTTCGTGATTTTGTACAGAAAATGGACTGACGACAGAAAGAACAATGATATCCCGTCCGCCTGCTCAAAAGCAAGACCTTGAGCAAGACCACGTTCATGTTTACTAGCCTCACATAAGTAGCCCGCTGCTTCCCCTCCGCTCTCTACAAGAATGGTGACGCCCTACCAAACACTGCCCCATCCAAACCCACCAATCACGACCAACGATAATACCAATAATAATCCCGGAAGAATGATTAACGCGGCAAAGTTGCCCATGCGTCCTGATGCAACCACCGCAGAGGATCTTAAAAATGCAGACGTCATCCGAGTGTACACGATGAAAGATGTGCTGAATGGTCGTGGACAGGGGGTGCAACGGCATCCCGGAAATGTTAAATATCGTACACTGGTATTTGTCAATAAGGTGAGTCAAGAGGGGGGGCTTTCTATATTGTGTTATGACGGCATATGGATATAGTGTGTCGTGCAACAATTACGATTGCGATCGGTCATTTTATTATGTGCACATCATGTGTATTTTATGTGTTATCGGTCCACGGTCATTGCAGACACACTGCGTCTTTATCCATAATTAATAATATCGTGCAGTGGGGCAATTGAGTCGGAATTGGAATACAGTAAAATTATCTGTCTTGTGCGATATTATGTGATGTGTCGCCGAGTTAACAACAATATGACTAACTTATTATCTCCCCCCTCCCTCCCTATTCAATATATCTATTCAATATCATTAATTTTCAGACGTTATATGCCAAGTGTCCACGAAATGATAAGATTAAAATTTCCAGGGTAAGTCTCTCCCTTCTTCACATTAAATTGCAGCATGAACAGACCAGGTTGAATTTATACCTCATGAACTCGCTCACACGATACAAATATTAACCACTATCACCCCCTCACTTTCATATCACAGGGCATCGTTGCAGCAGTCCGTCAATCTGGGGGAAGATTTCTAGATCTAGACGAGCGAACAAATATTTATACAGACATTGGGGACAAAAAGGCCACCGAAAAGACAAGTCAGGCACTGAGGGAGGGTCAAACCAAGATCCGCAAAGACACTTACGAAAACAAGGACACGACAATGCCCGCAATGCTCCCAGTCCCACCAGTGAATGCTGAGGGTAAATGGGAGATATCGGGTGAGGGATACTTGGAATACTCTGTCAAGGTGTTGGAAGAGTTGTATAAAGCAGAGGATAATATGACACCGGAAATGCAATTGAGACCGGCTCCACATTCGGTGGCGACTCAATTGGGATTGCAAAAGAGGAAAAAGCCTGATCAAGCAGCTCCAGCTATTGTTTCCTCGGAGATGCCAGGTCTTCCACCAATCGTTTCGGCACCAGGTGTTTCTTCGGCACAACGACATATGGCGGCAGTCTATGATCAGTTTGAGGGGATGGTTACCGTCCAACAACAGCAGCAGCAGCAGCAGCAGCAGCAGGTGACGACACACCCTAACATGCCACCACCACCTAATCTTCCAAGGACAACAGTCTCATCATCTGGATCCCCCATGCGTGATACCATGTCCAGTCAACTCACTGACATCTCTAGTCTCTCCCTAAGTCAGATATTGCAACTCTCCGCCAACGGCGAAACAGGAACAGAAGATAATAAGCTGTTGGCAGATTTAACGGAGCTTGTGCGACGATCCAATTCAGAACTAATGCAAGCTCATTTGGGTGGTAGAGATAGTTCTTTTAGATTTGCTGGTCTTAGCCAGGAGAGTCTTCCTAATCCTAATCAAGAGGATGGAACTGCTCGAACCACAGAATCATCGAACACTAGACTAATGGAGAGGGATACATTGCTAAGCTTTGATGGCAGGCCCTCTACTGTGCAGTCAGGACAGCATGATTTAGCAATGGTATCAAGTGATAGAATGTCGACTATGTCGGGAAGAATGGACGTGGACAACGATGAGGCCAACGATGTTGCAGAGATGTTGCTTCGGCTTTCTCGTGATAGTGATAAAAAGTCGGGCGACGCGATGGAGATGTGATGAGTGGTTGACGGGGGGAGGGGGGAGAAGGTATATTGCTTAAGAAAGAGGAGGAAAGGTGATACAAGAGTACTACGTTGAAAAATAGATAGTGGTTTTGACTGTCTTGAGGCAATGTAAGCTCAATGACGGCAAACTTAACGTTGCAAGATATATTTAATTGCATATTGATTTGTTATTGTCTTCCTCTGCCTGTAATAGATGAGTTGCATAGCATTCTTTCGCCTTCATTCTATCGTTGCTTGAGCACACGCTTCATACGCAATTGGATATCTGAGGCAACTTTTGAGCACTCCAATTTCTTGTACAGGGCGAGGTAGAGGAGTGGAAGAGGTAGTGTAGAGTTGAGTACACATCAAAATACTGCAAATAGAGCAGAGATTTATTGGACTTACATTCTTGGCATCGAGCATCTTTACAATGTTTCTGTTCCTTTGCTGAAGTCTCAATGTATCCTCCTTTCGCTTCTTTGTCACTTCTCTCCGCTTCGTTTCAATCTTCTTCGTAAGGGCAGCCAACTCAGCTTGTTGCTTCTTCTCTAAATTTCTCACCTTTGCACTCAGCACACTGTTGAATTTGGAATTCATGTCGGCCTCCTCTTTCTCGTGCAAGGCATCGGACACCTGCTTGATCTGCTGTGCCTCACGGTACAGCTGCGTGTGTGATACAGACGGTCTTCCTGCGCTGGCTTGCTTGGCAACATTTTCGAGTGACTTTCGACAGTCCATCAAATCTTTTGACCACTTCTTTGGCTTGCTTTCAATCTTATGGGTGAGATTTTTGCGTAGAGATTCCAGCTGCTGTTCGTGGGTTTGTTGCATTTCAGCAATGTATTCTTGTGATTTCTGTTCGAACCCCGTAAGATATTCGTCCCAGTCTGTCAAGAAGTTGTTGTTCAGAACGAGAGAAGAAGGTGTAGGTGAGATCTGAGAATGAAGAGAAAAATATGGATGCTATATACCTAGTGTATAACTCACTTTGAGCGAACTCATCGAGCTGCTTCTCATGCGCTTCAACAATCTTGGCTCGATCGACCATGCGCATATTCTTTACCTTGTCCACCACCCTATTCTCCTCTTCCTTCTGTAAGGAACATAATTGATCCATGAAGTCTTTGGCTAAAAGATATTTCCCTTCCGAGTCGCATCGATTTTGATACTGGTTGACGATGCCAAGGAAGTGTATGTGGCATTCATCATCGTCGTTTGTTTGAATCTGTCGACCTTGGTCGATAATGCTCGCAAAAGACTCGAAAGTAATACACCCGACTGGAACCTCCGCCACAATCTGTACTGCATTTGGCTCGTTGATGTTGGATTGAAGTGATGCGGATGCTATGGTAGACGAGTCGGAAGATGCTTCGACGCCGCAGCCGCATGCAGCTGTTGAGGAAGATGGATCCCGCCTTTGTAGCTGCTGTTGCTCTTGGAATTCCGTCAGAGCTTTATTCATTCTCGATAGCTCTTTTTCATTTCTACCGAGCTCATTAATTACGGTGAAGATTTGAGAGGGATAGATAAAGAGTGGGCTAGCGCTATCGTTCTCATCGTAGTGAATGTCAACTTTGTCGGCATGGTAGCTGAATATCGAGTGTAGAGCTCTGAGCTCATTCCGAGTGTACCGCATCATTTCATTCGTTGAGATGCGATCTTGCTTTGGCTTCTTCCTCGAGAAAGTGCGTGCTTCATTGAAGTCTTTGGAGAGGGAGATTTTTGAAAATGGCAAAAAACAGATGAAAGGTCTCACGAGAAACAAGGATCGGTTAAAGGTTTTACATACAACACGTTCTCCACATTAACCAAGGCAGTAGCCGTATTTATTGTAATCACGCACTGCACAGCGGCATCGTGAATCTTGATTCTTCAATTGGAGAGGTTATGGCCTTAAGTCGTAAAATTTTGTAACTTTCGCCCCACGCCGATGACCTTAAATCAACACATCGCTACAATCCATCATTCTTCTTCTCCACGCCGTCGAGAGCAAAGGCACCAACCCGAGCAAGCCACGAGAGCATGCAGTGATTACGTCGATGTGGCAACCTGACATCTCTTGCAACTTTTTAAAGAAGTTGAAGTCTGCGCATTCCTTCTTCAGTGGCAGTGGAGAGGAGCTGACAACGACGATGACGAACTGCATGCCGACAGATACTCCAGAACTTGCCTCAGATGCAGCAAACGACTGATATTAACACGATGTCCTGCTGCTGACAGGCGACTAAGCGTGCTAAGTATAAGCAGTAGAAGGTAGTGACAGTGACGTAGTATAGTATAGTACGTGCCAAATCGATGTGCTAGCCAAGCAAATCGTGTGCTTTGAACAGGATGTCAACCTTCTTTCTACCAAGACCCGATTTGCCTTCTTGATAGGAAGCAAATGTCACAGCCTGCATGTTGCTTTCTAAAATGTTCTTAATTGTTCTCTTTGTTGCAGAAGCAAGAACTGAAGTGTTCACACTTCTTGAAGTTCAATGAAGGATTGCATCGCTGAAGATCACATAAAAACAATAGCAAGAGACAAAACATATCCAAAACGCTATCCAAAATAATCATGAATCCAATTCTTGCTCTCGATCAAGGCCTAACTGGCTTCTCCGTAGGAGTCACGGTCTACTTCTTCTTCATTCAATCTCCGAAATTAGGGAAGACTATGGGGAAGGAAAAGTTCGTCCCTCTCATGATGGCACTTACACGAACTTGGGCGAAGACCATGTTCCTCAGTTCGACAGCAAATCTCGCAACGTCACTTTATTTATCAAGCAACGGCACTATGAATATTTATCTGGTAGCTATCGGCTGGATAGCAATGGCTCTAAACTGGTTCGTCGTCGTCCCAGCAGCACTCAAGGCGGGCGCCCGGTCGACACGACAGCGTAAGGGAGATAATAGCAAGGATCTTAAGGAGTTTGCTGTCAATGGGGGAGGTAAAACTGAGACGAAATCTTTGCATCAAACGGTAGTTGTCTTCGTTTTGATTATGGTGGGAGCTTTCGTTGGGCATCTGGTGGATCTGACATCATATATAGGTGGGATGGCGGTGAATGAATAGAGATTGAGGGGGTTGGCTGCTTTGCAGTGTAGGATCACTGGTCGATCGCAATTAGGATAACAACAACAGATAAGTTAATGTCCTTTTTTGAGAAGCCTTGTACCAACTTCTTTTTCTTCCTTTTCTCTTGTATCATAGATTTCATGTCTCGGCGCTGTTCACCTCAGAACTATGGACGAACTACTGGGTTTGACAGAACAACAGCAAAGAGATTATAATTACTATTTCATTTTCTACTTTAGTGAGGCAGTGTTTCTACTTCATCGCTGCCTCCACACATATATAAGATCAAATCCCACAAACAATCACTAAATCTCCAACATACTGCTCACAAGTCAATCAAGGTATGAATGGACATGCTGACCACGCCTTTTCCGCATTCTGCACTCTGAAAGTCAAAGTGTTGTCTAGGGTTCTCCTCCTCCTTCCTTGATCTCTTCTACTTCAACATCTCTTCTCTCAGCCTGAGATGACTGATTATGGCGGTTCTTATACCAAACCAAGCCAAATACAACAGCACCTACAGCAACTTCATGACACATGCAATCACTATTCCAGCAATGGCACCTCCAGACAAAGAGTTGCTTGTGCTTGCGCTTGATCTTGTGATACAGTTCTGACCGAATGGCATCATCAACTCATCACCGTATGCAGGTCCTACTTTTTGCGTATCATTTAGTTGGATGCCATTTTTCTCCACTGCATAGCTCTCAACAGTTGGAGATGAGCCTATGTCAATATTCGAGCTTGGTGTCATGTTGAAGCTCAAGTCACATCCGTCCTTTGGAACACACTCAATTACTCCGTAGGTCGAGTCGAGATCGTAACCCCGATTGTTATAGTCATTCTTTTGAAGGAGGTACTGACGTTCCCAATCATTATCCTCGTACTCGGTATATCCAAAATTCCAATAGATCTGGTCAGAATTAATCATCGCACGTGGCATGGCAGGAATAGGATGCAACAGCTCCTGATATTCTGCTGGCGTACGAAATTCAAGATTGAACAAGTCTTGAGTCTGCTCATCGCACAAGCCACCAACAGCGCAACTTCCCATGTTGGTGGTTTGGTTATCAGGCTTCCACCATAGGACCTTCCGATACGTAACATTATCCATAGTCAGAGTGTACACAGGATTGAGCCGGACTGTCTCGTTCTTTGGTCCATCCCCCCAATCTACTTCCCTCGTTATATTTGGGGCCGAGATGAAGAATGTTGAGCAGCTGCCCTTCGCCTTCGGAATGCACATACTCATGTGAACAAGTGACGAGATGCCAGGTCCTTGGGACACAACTCCTGAAACTGACGCCGACGCAGAGGAGAAGCTGAGATCCCATTCGTATTTGTACTCCTCTAGAGCATCAGAATAAACATTATCATACATGAAGAACTCAATATGAGATTCATCGCCTTGATTACAACGTGGCTTACAGCTATCACCAATTTGAACCGAGTCGAATAACCAGCTATCACTTCTGCGCACAAGCTGTCCATCAAAAAGGACGGAATAAGACGGTGGAGAATACCCATTGTAGTTATCCATCTGGTTCTGACCACCAATCAGGAATGTGTAGCATGTGTCGTCATCTCTTGGCAGGCAAGCATATGTTTGATTGAGGAAGAATCGTTTATTTGACGGTGCGCCGTGTAGAATAGTGTTACCGTCTTCGTCCTCAACACGAAAAGATTTTGGCTCAACACGAAAGGAATATTGTCCAGTCCAATACTGGATCTCTAGAAGAGCCTCTGTCTCTTGGCAGATGGGCTTGGTGCAAGTGCCCACTTCAGTTGAGGTGACCGGGTTCCTTCCATCGCCTAGAAACTCGTGGCCGATATCGACGGCTCTCCCATCAAAAGATAATGTGAATGAATTGTTAGGAAGACCGCTCAGAACTACCTGAGTGCACTCATCTCTGGGAAGACACGCCTCGTAGTCTGTCAGATCTGCAAAGGTCTTGTACAATGTATAATTGAGATAATCCAACGGATCGTCTTGAAGGTGAAGATTTAGAAAGGGGTATTGTCCTACATTCGAGATGCCGCGTGTGCTATCCCATTTGTCTTCTGTAATGCTGTACTTTACCTGAAGCAAAGCATCAGTTTCACTACAAGTCAGTGCAGCTGCGGCTTGAGAGTCTTCGGCAGTTTGGGACATCTTGAAATCTTGATTAGATCATTAGGATATTATGTATCCGTCCAGCGATGTTGTCGTTGCTGCTACAATATTGTATGTACAAAAGCTTGTTGTTGGCTGTTGGTGAAAGGGGCAGTAACGACTCTTGGGTAAAATGTGTTTGTGACTTTTAATACGAATTCCTACGCATGTGGCTGTTCAACGCCAAGTGTCGCAGCGATCAGCGATTTGAGATTTGAGATTGCATCTCGGGTTAAACGGCACGAGAGGGTTAACCTAAGGCTTTTTCGCCCCACCAATCCACACGTGCGTGTTCCGGAGTCGCTTGGCTCTAGAGAGAGCAACGCTTTGGCAAATGAGACGAAGCATGCGGGTAAAATACTTTCTATCTTCATTCATTGTTACGCAAACAGTATGAATAGGCGGCGCCTTTGCGTTGAGGAGTTGCAGGATTGAAAAGATACTACCCCTCATGCTCATGCCCATGCCACCGCAGTTGCAGACAAATGGGATTGGGTTGACCAGCATAGCTCTCTGTTTATATTGTGACGAAGAATGGAGAGGGACTGAACAAACCCTCACCTCTATGTAAATGTATGCGTTATCCATACACTATGCAACAGCAATAAAGTAAATAGCAATAAATCCAAAGCTTTTAGTACTGAAAAAGAATGATATTTTATCGAGCTTGTTTTGAAAAGCTCACTACTCTCGAACTAAGCTTCCGCAACAAACTCCTCCGATTCGTCTTTCTAGGAATTCTCGAAAAGGGAGAGGTTCCTCTTCCTCTTCGTCTAGCCACTTCCACAACCGTTCCATCTCGTAGCTTGAGCAATCCAGAGGCAGATGATGAGGAGGGTGGTGATTCCAACACCTCGGCAAATGCAGAGTGTGCACCTGCTTTGGTGGAGTGCATTACTTCGATACCACCATCGCCGTGGGAAATGAGGTCATCTAATTCTTGAAACTTCTTTTGATGTTTGGCGAATAGTTCCGATTCGGTTGTTGTTGCACCTTGTGACTTTTTGGATCTTATTTGTCTCCTCGCTGATGTATCATCTACCACAGTATCGGTTCCTGAAACTAAATGGTGTTCTTCATTTCTCAAACGTTTCCGCTTCTGTTCCTTGGTAGCCTCCAAAGCCTTAGTCGCAAGCTTACACCAACCCGTAGTCAAATCTGTAAACGTCTCCGCTGCCTTCTTTCGTATCTGAGGTTCAAACCTACATTGACCAATCATGATTACCTCGGCATGAACGGTGAGTTTGCATGTGTACAATCCACCACCACCTCTTCCACCATTGCCGTCATTCTTATTCTTGACCGCCTCTACAACCCATCGTTCCAACACCTTGAACCGATCTGAAAAGGGCACCTCCGAAAGCTGAGTCTGATTCTCAATAACAAGCAAATGTTTACTCAATTGTGTGGCACGTTGGATCTTTGTCGCTTTTGCATAGGCTGGTCCAAAATAACTCTTGGTAAGCGTATTAAACGTCAGTGTTCGTTCTCGTGTCGAATTGGGTGGTAAAGGCAATAATCCAGATTGAAAGGAGGACAAGTTTTGAATATCGGTAACGTCATTCCATGAACCGTAGACTATATCCACATCCCCTCGTTTTTGTTGAAAGTCCTTCATGGAGTATGGAGCATCGTCACTGAAAAACACTTGAAAGAATTCACAAGTGTTCAATCCATGGAATTCGACTTGATTGACTACTCGAATTTCTAATGGGGGATAATGTCGATCAAGAGATTGTTGTGTGGATAATATGGATGGTGGAAGTGTGGTTGGATGTTGTGTCGCCTTGTTTTGTTGTCGTGGTGGTAGTAGATGTTGTGGCTGTTGTTTTGATGATCGTCCCGGTGATGGCTTGATACGAGGCGATGATGATAGAGATGTCTCCTTGACGGGTGCAGAGTTGACACGAATGAGTCTATTGGTTTCTTCAAGTGAAATTGATTGTAATTCCTTCTCGACATTGGTCGTCTGCCTTTGTCGTTGCTGCTGTCGTTGTTGTCGTTGTTGATGCTGCGGCATGGTTATCACATCTCGATAATCATCCTGTTGTACATCATTCTCACTCTCTGTAGCCTCCTTGAACAGTGCATTATTTCGCTGCATCATCTTTTCCTGCTCCAACAAAAACGCTCTTCTCAACCCCTCCTCATTTTGTTGTATAATCTGCTGACTCCCCAACGTGGCAATGGCAGCCGTAGTAGTAGCAGTGGCAGCAGCAGTATTATTCGTAATATTAGTAGTCGTATCCACCCCATTATCTGAATCATCAATAACGGCAGTCTGCTCCTCCCAAAATAACATGCCAAAATCCTCATGATTCCAAATTTGATATCCCGTGTCCAAATCGTGGAATAGGCCGACTGCCCATGCGGCTGAGGCGCCTACTGCGGCTGTGGCGGCGGCTCCGATTAGGGCTAGGGGGTGGATTATTATGACGGCTGTTAGGATTGCTGCGCCTGAATGTTTTATGATTGATTGATGTTTGAAAGTTAGTATGAAAAAGTGAACATGAGATGTGAGCAACATGAGAGTTGTTCAAAATGATTCTCATGGCATCCAACATATTGCCACACACACATTATATAGACTGCAGCACGATAGCATATCATATAATTCAATCACATGCACTCACCAGCCCCACAATAGCGAATAGTCTCCGTCTCCTGCAACACATTCAACCAAGTCTGCGCAGTAAAATCCGAAGTTTCAAAATATCCCGAGGTCGTCCAATAATCGCTCTCTTCGCTTCCGCCTCCATTAATGTAGCTTTCATAGTAATTGTTGGAATTTGGTAATATGGTTGGATCGCAGGTGAATAATAGTGGGGTAGTGTCTGTGCTGAGTGAGGGGGACATGGAGCGTGCGCGGCTGTAGAGTAGGAGATTGGAGTTGTTGCAGAGGCTGTTGTTGGATGAGGAGGAGGGGAGTGTTATTGACGTCGCTGCTGATGATAATTGATGTTGTTGTTGTTTAGATGGCGATGAACGATCATCTTCGGAAGGAGAGCCCATGTCTTCGCCGTTGTTGTTGTCGTTATCGAATTGCGTCGGTTGTTCAGGTACGTCATGACCAAAGAAATGAGTGACTGCAGATTGACAGGCGCTGATAAGAATGCTGCCGTCGTCACAGAGCTGTTGGTCTTCTGCTTCGTCTTGTTGATGATCCATGGCCGCTCTAGATATGATTGCTCTCTATCTATTCATGGAGGGCCTCGTTTTTATCGTTATTGACCGAGGATAGAGATGGTGGTTCGTGGTTCATGCATGTCATTGTTGGTTGACCATCTTTGATGGAGATTGCGACGGAGAAAGAAAGCGAGCGAGATGGTAGACATTTTCATTGTACGAAGGAATTAATACAATTTTAGCATGTTCTACGTGAGTGATGTCCCGGATGGCCGGATGGAATCTCGCAAGCGAACGATGAGCGAGTGTTTTGAGGGGTCTTATAGCGGAGTACCACATCAATTATCATGCTACAAAGGAATTCATACCTTCTTAGCATTTGAGATACCGGATTGTATCACTTCGATTAGTTCGTTATCGATCACTGTCACTTCGTGTATTGGCGATAAAGAAATGCTTCTGAAGTACCACCAACAGGAAGAGTGCACTCACCAACTCACCAAAAGAAGAGACAGGGTTGGCTCGCTCATTTGCTGCTGCAATAACACCAAGTACACATCATCAAACAGCATCATCATCGAGAGTCAATCATACAATAGTAAGTAGTTAATTGTGGCCGAATCATTTTCATCGCCATTTTTGGCCAGTTCAGTCGTCGGTTCATCACTCAATTTTTGACGTTTTACCTTCTTTTTCGGCCATGACATGTCAAGTTGAAAATTGTGAACTGCTCCCATCAACGAACAAATACAGAATTATTCAACCAAGAAGTCTTTGTCGTTGATCATCGTTCGAGTAGTCTGTGCCAAGGCTCATAATCAAAATAGAACAAGAACAAGTGTAAGAAACCATCTATCCATGAACACCATGAAGCTATCCGTAAATAATAGCAGCAAGAGCAGTAGCTCTCAACTCCCCGTAGCAGCAATGCTTGCAGTAGTAGCAATGCTCTCCCTATCTACAACTGCATTCCTTTCGCCGGCAGCCGTCCGAACACCCACCAAGCAAAGGAGTGGCAACTCCGTCCTTCAATACAGGCACACCACAGCCTCAACATCAGACGACACCATGGAAGATCAACCAATCCTCATGCAACTCGCCAATGGCAACCTTGCCGCCACAGAAGGCACGATCGTATCCTCCTCCGCCTCGTCCTTCTTACAAATGATGGCAGCTCAAGATAATGATCTATCCGCCATGGATGAATATTTGGAGTATGTCGATAAACGTTATGCTCGAATGCATCCCCATCAAGTGTCGCTGTCGACCTCTTCGTCACCTGCGGCTGTAGTCGCTGCGGCAGTACACATGTCCACCACATCCACATCAACATCCTCAACTGCTGCTGCTACTATCGATGACAAGGCTCCATTAAAGAAGTTGGGTCTATCACGCCTTGCATCGGCGCAACTACGTCATCGACTACGTCAACAGCATGCAAAGAATAGTGTTACCATGTCGCTTCTTGTGAGGTATGTGTCGAGATTCCTCAAGCCATTGACGTATTTGTGTGGTGCTATTGTGGTTGTTTCTTCGTTTGTTCGGGGCAATGGTTACTCTGCTTAGTTGGTGGTGTGCAGGATGAAGAAGGCGTGATTGAGTGTTGAGTGTACATAAATGTTTCATGTCGTTTGCTAGCTAGATTGATTGTTATTTGTGCCGTGTTAATTGGATGAGCACGGCAATAGATGGAATTAGATGTTGTATAAAATGCATTAGTGAATTATTATTAGAGCTACTACTTTGAACTTCTCTACCCTCACTCACTCTCAACCAATACAACTGAGTTGAAATATGCTACATTCTTACTCATCACTCATCACATCATCTGCCAGTGCATTCATCGGACAACCCAACACCTCCTCATCAAAGATTTCCTTCAACCTTTCTCTACCAATAGCGCACAACGTCTTTTCATTCAAATCAGCAATACGTTCCGTCGCCAATGCCGATGACGTACTACTATCATCCCCATTACCACCACCACCTTCTTCTCGTTCTTTCATGAGACTTTCAATGACACTCGACATGACAATCGAAATGGTAGGATAGGGAGTCCGTTTTTCATAGTCAATGGCATCTCCGTCAGTTTGTTCATTACTACCGTTGAATTGCCATTTGGGATGGAATGCGGCAATGGTAATCTCACACCCCAATGAGTTGATGTTTGAAAGGACAGTGTTGTCTGTTGTTTCATTCTCTTCTTCGTTGTTGTTATCAGCAGCATCAACTTCGTCCCAATAGTCATCACACTCATCTAACAACCGATCCTCCAAGTCTATAAAGAACTCATGAAAACTACCAAAGTCTGGCAGTACATCATCATTGTTGTTGTTGTTGCTGCTGATTGTTCTTCTCTTCAATGGAACAAGAACAATAAAAGAAATAGCCACCGATGGATCAATTCGACCCCCATCTCCCTCCTCATCACTTGTCGCAAGAGTCAACTGCGCACCAGCCTCTCTAACAATCTCCTCCATCTTGTTCAACACCACCCCCTCATCATCATCATGTTCATCAACCAACAAGGCCCAATAGCAAATAGCACCTTCTTTATCTAAACTAGACCCCGCCCACGGACATAGATTTAATTGTCGTACGAATTTATCTGCCCAGCGGTGTGTTGCTTGAATTGCTTTTAGTGCTTCTATTGGTGGTGATGATGATGCATTATTGTTGTTGTTGATGTGTAGTGTTTGCAATGTGGTTGTATCGAGTGGTGATGATGGATCAAAGGAGCCTATCCATCGATTCGTCAAGTCGGCTGTCTTTGTGATTACTGCGTTGTATCTCCCGTGTATGATCTCGTCACTCGATGCATCATAGGATGAGTGATACTTCCATTGATCGATTGTTGTTGTCTCGTGTGATGATGCAGATAATGCAGTGGCTGTTGTAGGAAAGTGGCAATTCAAAGGTTGATGATGATGTGATGATGTGTGCAAATTATTGGGATTGTTTCGCCAGTGCTGACTGGTGAACAACGACGTTCTGTGGAGACTAAAGCATGTTGTACTGTGGATGAGGCAAGTAGCCAGCAGCAGTATTATTTGCAGCAGATGCACTGTAGTAATCGAAGCCATCATTGCGTTTCGCCAACATACACTCATCTATCTATCATCTCTAGATAGTCTGGAGGCAACGATGATGGCAAAGATCAAAGATTGAGGTGAGCTGAGGACTGATGAGGCGCGGGGCCGGGGCAAAGATCCAAATAATGAAGGAGGACAGGGGAGCGAGGAGAAAGGGACATTTTTCCGTTGAAACATTATTTTTCCGTTGATAAGTAACACATCTACGTAGGAACTCATACCTCGTCCCACTTACACTAATTCCCATTTAAAAACGCACCGAGACGCCCGCCCACGAAAGCGGCACACCACACCACCCCTACGCTACCGACCCCGCACCAACCCGACATTTGTGTGTACATGGACTAAACACAAGGTTTACTTAAAAACATATGTATATTACTAGTGGTAAAATACACCCTGTTTAGCGAGCTTCTGTTCACATAAATGTCGGGTTGGTGTCGGTGGTAGGGGTGCGGCTACACATCATTCGCTGCAGCGATATTCACATTCTTGACAATACCAGACTTGACCACGTTAGATCTCTATGAAATTGATAAGCAGTGGAGGATGATATTGAATGGTAGTGAGTATGAATATATGATGGTGCTGCAGTGGATCCAAGGCATTTATCATATTTGGAGCGGCGGAAGAAGCGATGAGTCGTAATGTAACTATTGCTTAGTTTAGCTTGATTATTCTACAGTGTTTTGCATTTGACACTCCTGTGTGTTCTTCTCGCCCTCGCCCCCATTTCATGTCTCTCACTCTCTCTCTTAATCATACAAACAGCTCCCCGTCAACACAATAAGACTTGAATGCAGAAGAAGTGACAGAGTGATATGAAGCATTGTTTGCCTTGATGACACTCTGCCTGCGCTTCTCTTGATGTCTTCGGGAGAGACGTTCGAATATTTGGAAGGCAATCTTGGGAGGGATGTGCACTACTTCTTGCTCTTCGTAGTTGATGTCGTCGTCATTGGAAGCATTGCTTGGGGGGTCCTTGATCTTGTTGTTGTATTTGTGTTTGGCTTGGATGTTGTTGTAGCCACCATCATTTCTGCTGCTGCTGTCGGGCGTGCTATCTGACGAGACGGATGATGTTGAAGCAGTTTCATCGCTTGATGATGAAGATGAAGACATACTGCTCGTCATTGCCGTAAAGTAGTTTGAAAGATCAAACATTATGTATGATGCTCGCAACTATAGAAGCCCGGACTTCACTGGTGCGTATTGCTGCTGGGTACTACATAACCAACAGCCAAAGGAGCCGGATGGAATGAAGGTTGGCAAGGAGACGCGTGTTCTTTTGCTCTGGATTTTGTGATTGAGAGTGTGTATGTGTCATCCGGATAATTGTAGGAAAGACTGTCGGAAAGAAGGTAGGAAAGCGACGTTGTGAAACTTCACAAATATCTTCGGCACTTGAACTTGAGAGGGCGGCATCCGGCATCGATCCTCCAGTTCCAAAGTAAAGTAAATTCATCCGATCCACCATCATGGCAGAGAGTGAAGTGTAATAGCAAGACCGACCCCCCCATTCCGCCGACAGCAACAGCTGCCGCACCATCCAACTCTACTATAGTGCATTCGAATAATGGAGGCGGTGTATTGGTTATTTGCGAATAATCCAAGCGTTGAGGATGCAAAAGCTTTCATCAAGAATCACCCTGATGCATTGATGGGTATTGAGGATCGTGAAGGTGATATTTGTGTGCCGCTGCATTATGCCATCCGCAATCGTCTGTCGGACGAAGTGATTCTGCTGCTTCTTGAGGCATGTCCTCAGGCTGCAGCTGCAAAGGAAGATTTTATCCAGGATGAATCATACGGATTCCTCCCACTTCATTATGCCATTGGTGTTTATGATGGACACAAAGCGTGTTCAGAGAAAGTGTTTAAGGCACTGCTCAATGCAAATCCCGGCGCAGCAAGTGCAAGGAATCCTAGTACAAAAAATCTACCACTGCATGATGCTGTAAAGAAGAACGCATCGGAGGGAACTATTCTTTCGCTTCTTAATGCTTATCCTCAAGCTGCAGCAGAGAAGATGAAGGACGGGAGGCTCCTATTTGAGATATACCTCGAGAGAAAGGCGTCTGATGACTTGATGCGAGCGATTTGCAAAGTTCGTTTTGACGGGCTACTTCCGTTGGGTGTTGTCCTTACCAAGAGGTCATCGGATGATGTCGTGCTGGCTGTACTAAAAGCGGATCCTGAAGCCGCAGGGAAAAGATTTTCAACCAAGTGTGATGAATGCATCCTGCCACTGCACATTGCCTACGAAGACGAACATTCAGAACCAGTTAAGGATGCGCTGAGTCATGCATACCCTGACGCAGAGATGAACAATCCGTTCGAGACTAATCATCAATTACACAAGCTCCTTGAGAATGAATCATTAGACCCGGGCGGTGATGATGTTGAGCATCTGATCGAAACGTATCCTGAAGCGGCGGGGAAGAGAGGAAGAGATGGTCGTCTGCCTCTGCATATTGCTATTGATCGGATTGCGCCCCCGGAAATTGTGGGGAGGGTTTTTGGAGCATACCCTCAGGCTGGAAAGGAAAAGATGAAAGACGGGAGACTCCCCATTGATGTGATCGCCGAACAAAAGGTAACAGAAGTTTCGACACTTGGATTGACCGCCATGGCGACAATCCTTCTCAAAAATGATATGCCCGTCAGTATAGAGGATGGCACGACAGTGGAACACAGTGGCAGCTGGCACGCTTGTATTTCTTACAGCACTGAAACCGCGACAAGTGCCGTGCGGAGTGTTCTTCTTGACTCCAAGAAGAGGGATACTATTGGTTTCCTTGGAGGTGGCTTTGGTAAACACATTCACGCCCTTGCAGATGCCCGTGATGCTAAGGGTAGAACTTCTCTCGGTTTAGCTTCCGAAGGGCCGCTTGAATTAATCTATGAATACCTACTCTTTTGCGGCCGGTACAAGCTCCGGATTGGCCCACCTGAGCACCGCACAGCAACAAGTGTGGTGTTACGTGCACAAGATCTTGCTGAGCAAGCTGATTACGGTGTCATCTTTGACAAAGCGGACAATGATGGGAATGGAAAGCTCGACCGAAAGGAGTTAAAAGAAATTGCAAGTTCTATCGGCTTGGACCCTGACCTGTTTTTAAAGGGTTCAAAGGAGAGTGACGAGAGCATATCAAAGGGAGACTTTGTAAGCATCTGCAAGCAGCACTTGGGAGATGGTCCTCGCAAGGTGGTAATCAAGCTAATGAAGAACAAGGATCAGTGGGAGCGCGAGTGCAATGCTCGCAAGAAGTATGAGTTGAACCCCAAATATGTGGTATCAGCACTACCGAATGTACCACCAGACACCGAGATTGCTGATGCAGTGAGGAATGGCGAAGGCGGCTTGGATATCATCAAGAAGAAATACCTCAACGGTATTGAAGTAGGCGAACACGCCTTTGTTATGGAAGCAGGAGATCGTAATTTACTTCAAATGTTTTTCCAGGAGCAGCCCAAACTTGATGATGTGCGAGTCATACTAAGAAAAGTCTTTAAAGCTGTCGAGCACCTGCATAAAGAGAAACTAATGCATGGTGACATCAAGATGCTGAACATTGTGCGTTTTCGTATCGACAATGGGTTGCGTCTAATAGACTTGGATGCATCCGCAAAAATAGTGCCACCAGGAGGAGAGGAAGATTCGTTTGCAGGAGTCAAGTTCTCGTCCGCAATTTTGCCCCCTGAGATGATAGAGAGGATCGAGCCAGGAGATGTTGAGGCGTTCAATAAATACTGGGTGGGTGAAGATGACGATCTTGTCAAAAAGGTGGCACCGAAGCCATACAAGGAGCAAGGGATTGTAAAAGCTCATTATGTTGTCAAGTCGTTTCGCACAGTATTAGATGGCAAGCCTGTATATGACGGCCTTCCTTACACTCTTGTGGAAGCGAAAGAAAGCATTGACTTATGGTCGCTTGGCGTGTTGGCATTCACGCTGCTCACCGGTGAACCGCTCATCCCTTCTACTCGTGACGATGACTGTGCGTCAGGTGCGGCTATGCATCTTATTAAGTCATGGGGGACGCAGCCAGAGGTGTTGGACGAGGTTTTCAACAAAATTGAGGATGAAGCTGGACGTGACCTCGTTTGGAAGTTGCTGCAGTACGAACCAGCAAAAAGAGAGTCTATGGCCACACTGTTGGAAAAGCACTGTTTTTTTAATCCGCCGAGTGAAGATTTGTTGGATAAGCTTGATAAGCTTACGGACATTGACGCCAATCTAAAGGAATTAGCGAAGAACTGCGAAGACGACAGGGCTCTGCTGAAAAGAATAGATATCAATATTGAAGTGATAAAGAAGTTGGGTATCGAGAGTAAGGCCGAACTACGTCGCACACGTCATGTTCTACTCAAAGGCATCTTCGAAGCTACTGAAGTTGACACTCCCACCACTTTCATTGTTCTAAATGACAAACTGCCTGAGCCACCTAATGAAGAAATGAAGAAGAAGATACTTGGTATTGTTACGGCAGAGGATGGTAGTGGTGTCAGCGTGACAACGGAGCATGCGTCTGTTACTCTTTCTGCTGATGGAGCAAATATTGATCTTGAAGGTGATCTGAAGGAGCGATTTGAAGTTGGGATTACGTGGGCCAAGCGCATGAAAGAGATTGGCTCAAGGGTTGCTGCTGGCGAGGTCGGCAAGGCCTTCGATATAATCAAGGAGGAAATAGAAGACCTTATCGTGGGGGAAACGATGTATCTTTATCTCGTCGATGAGCTGACGGGCAAGCCCGTAGAAGCAAAAGGGTGGCCACTTCCTATCACCACGCCAGCTGATATTGTGCCGAAGCTTTTGCCACTGATGCAGGTCGGGATTCGAGCTATGTGCATCTACAATGGGACAGCGGGTCTGGCTGCATTGTTTGGCTTTCCTTTGCCGCGAGTCCCCAAAGCTTGGTCACAAGGCGCACAAGAGTCAGTTGAGCTTCTCAAGCAAGAAAGTTCAGTTCAGGAGTTTGGTGTTGTACATAAAGAGGTTGAAGGAGGAACCGAAGAGAAAACGTCAGTGCGTGGTGCCTCACTGCGTGACTTTCAGGACTTTTTGAAGGAGAAAGACCCTGGTCTCAGTGGTGGCAAAAGAGGTGACTTTGCTGGTTTGAAACGAATCGGCGATCCAGAAGATGGTGCTGCGCTGTGGACTGCACTGACAGATCAATCTGACATTGAAAACGCCCTAAAGGAACGTGCAAAACAGCACGAGGAGGAGCAGCTCAAACAAGACGAGCAAATCAAAAAGATGGCCGTGGAAGAGGTAAGAAAGTTAGAAGAGGGGGCATCCGGGTTGATTGAAGCCACGGCAAGTGCTGCAGCTAATGGGCACAATCAAAAGACGGCAAAGAAAGAGAAAGAGTCAGAAGGGTTTGGAAAAGGAGATATTTCGGATAAAGACGGAAGATTGCCCGTGGGCACAACAGCGTCGTCAAATGAGAGGAGTAGGAGTATGGCTAATGCTTCTGTGGTGACTGCAGATGAGATAAACGTTTCCAACGATTCAAGAAACCTGGTGGTGGATTCAGAGGAGATGTCCAAGTTGATTAAGGCCGCGGTAACCGCTGCAGCTGAAGAAGCAACCGCTGCAGCCACCACTGCAGCGAAAGAGGCTGCCGCCGCTGTAGCGAAAGAGGCAGTTTCTGCTGCAGCTTCATCAGAGAAGGATTGTTGTGCGATATTGTAGGATTGTAAAGTACTCCGATTGAGATTTATGTAGGTACAAGCTCTTATTTATTTGTTGCATAGTGAATACGATTGAGAGACTCAAACGGCTCACCTACTCATCAAGGAATATCGCCTCAGCAGGCAATCTAGGAGCACCCATCGCCTCAATCCTATTCACCTTTGCAAAGACCGATAACGCCCTGTTCCTCATCAGCGGCTACACCTCCTTCGCTGCAGCGATATTCACATTCTTAACAATACCAGACTTGACCACATTAGATCTATATGAAATTGATAAGCAGTGGAGGATGATTTTGAATGGGAGTGAGTATGAATATGATGGTGCTGCAGTGGATCCAAGGCATTTATCATATTGGGAACGGCGGAAACGGATGAATCGAGGAGTTGTAATGTAACTAATTTGCTTAGTTTAGCTTGCTTATTCTACAGTGTTCTGCATTTGATACCCCCGTGTGTTCTTCTCGCCCCCATTTCATGTCTCGCCCACTCTCTCAATCATACAAATAGCTCCCCGTCAACTAAAGAAGAGCACAAAGAGATGGTAACAAGTAGCTGGTTAAGTAATGAGCACGGCACATGAGGCCGAGCTCTTAGTTTCAGATTTAGGTTGCAGAATGAATGGCTGCGTCAGCGCCAAACTCCACCTGGATGCTGTGACAATGTTACAGCAGGATTGGTGTCTTCAATATCAACACAACAAGACTCGAATGCAGAAGTGACAGAGCTAATATTTTGGAAGTAAAAAAGCTGAGCATTGAGAGCAAGGTTGAATTACTTCACACTCGCCATGTGTTACACAGCACACGTCATGTGTTGCTCAAGGGCATCTTCGAGGCTACTGAAGTCAAAACTCCCTCTACTTTCATCATTCTAAATAACAAGCTGCCCCCAGCTGCTGAGCCATCCGATGAAAAGGTTGAAAAGGTACTTGGTGTCGTTGCAGCAGAGGATGGTAGTGGTGTCAGCGTGAAAACGAAGCATGCCTCTTTGACAGTGTCTGCTGAGGGATTGGACATTGATCTTGAAGGTAATCTGAAGACTGGGTTAAAGTGGGCGGAACGAATAATAAAAATTGGCACAAATTTTGCTGCTGGCGATATTGACAAGGCCTTCGAAACAATCAAGGACGGAATAGACGACCTTATCGTGGGGAAAACGATATATCTCTATCTCGTCGATGAGCTGACTGGTGAACCCGTGCGTGCAGAAGGCTGGCCACTTCCTATCACCACGCCATCGAAAACAGTACCGAGGTTAATACCACTAATGCAGGTCGGGATGAGAGTCATGACTATATGCAATGGCGCTGCGGGTCTGGCTAAAGTGTTTAATATCCCTGCACCACAAGTCCCCAAGGAATGGTCAAAAGGCGCACGAGATTCAGTTGAGCTGCTCAAGCAAGAAAGTTCAGTTCAGGAATATGGCATTGTGCATGCTCAAGTCAAAGGAGGTACAGAAGAGGAAAAGTCAGTACGTGGTGCCTCACTGCGTCAGTTTCAGAACTTCATGACGAAGAATGACCCTGGCCTGAAAGAAGGCAAAAGGGGTCACTATGCTGATATGCAACGAATCGTTGATCCAGAAGAGGGCACTGCGGTTTGGACTGCGCTAACAAATCAATCAGCTATTGAAAGTGCCCTAAAGGACCGTGCGAACGAGCGTAAGGAAGAGGAGAAGAAACAAGATTTGAACAGGCGACAGGAAGAGACGGCCGAGTTAAAGGTAGTGACACAAGAAGAGACAATCGAAGAAACCTCGGGAATGGAAGAAGTGCACTCATCGACTGGCGAGTTCGCCAAGAGAAATGATACAAGGAACGTATTGGCAGCTTCAGATGAGATGGGTGAATTGATTAAAGCTGCGAAAGAAGCAACCGCTGCAGCTGCTGCAGCGAAAGATTCAGAGGAGATTGCCGAGTTGATTAGACTAGCAGCAACCGCTGCAGCGAAAGAAGTCGCTTCAGCTCCTGCTGCAGGCAGCGTTTGTTGCACAATAATGTGAATTGAGCCTTTTTGATCTTGACATGGTAGTGTGTGCCCTTGATGTAGATGTTGTAATCCCAGGACGTACTTAAAATTTCTGTTTTCGATCATACGAAAGGGCATACGCGCCTCCTCTTCCACTGCTGCCATGACCAACGGCAACGGCAAACTAAATGACGGGGTCTTTCCGCTCCCTGTCTAGAACCAGCGCCAGCGCTGCAATCAACCCATCATTGAACACGGCCGCCCCACTTCCTCCGCCACGATGGATCTTACACCCAACTAACCCGAGAGGCAGTTTCTGCTGCAGCTTCATCAGAGAAGGCTTGTTGTGCGATAATGTACGATAGTATCATACTCCAATTAAGATTTATGTCAAGCTTCGGTAGAAGATTAGAGCTGCTTTCTTTTGTTATGGTGGAGGTGAGTTGAGGGTTAGTTGGGAGTTTCAAGTAGTTGTGACTCGTTAGTCGCATGTCGCATGTCATTTTGAGCAACAAGAAGGAGGAGTATTCGTCTGATGAAGAAGTTGACAAGTGTGAAAGATAGGTTGGAACAAGCTGAATCTTTTGAAAGAGTTTAATGAGGCGGACGATTGCTGTACTGGTACTGAACACTTGAATGATGTGAGTATGAAGGCTTGTGAATTTCATGACGTGACCAACGACATACGGATCTTGACGGGAATATGGCTATCACGCAGATACTAGTGAACTCCAACATTGCGACAACTGGGCACAAGCTGCAGGCTGCAGGGGATGACCAAGAACACACTCATTGTGAATAACTGGCTACAACTACAAGCGTGTCACTGGGTGTATGTTGTCCTGTCAAGGGTGCGTACGCGCAAGGGGCTCTTCCTCATGAGGCCGCTGGACATGGACAGGGACTTCAGCGTTCCACAAATCCACAAAAGCTACTCAACTTAGAGGCCAGAATGAAGTGATACAAGGACAACACATCCTGGACAAACTGTCCAGGGCCGGTGTGTACCAGGCGTCGGAGATGATGATGTGACAGTGGCAGTGGAATACTAAACTAGACCAATTCACAGTAGACCTAGGATAGTACTAGCTACTCTACCTATTTACTTGCCGGCCAACCACCATAGTAGCGCCATACCGATGACAAGAAGCTTGCTGAGCAGAACATCTGAAAATAAAAAATGGACGGGAGACGTGAGAGGAGGAGAAGGGGACATTTCCGTTGAAAACATTTTTCCGTTGAGAATACGTACGTAGGAACTCATACATCTCCCTTTCAGATCGTCTCGTTGAAATTTTGGTTTGCGAAACGATGCGACCTTCAAAAGCGCTCGCAAGATGTGAACGAACATGAAAGCTCTCGCCTCGCCACCAATCAACCAAGCAGCGGCAAGCAACACGATAGTAGTAACAACAACAAACAACAACAATGGGTTTCTTCAAACGAAAGAAGAAGAGCAGCAACATCATCGCAGTCGGCAGCACCGACAGCGGCAGCTTGAACGAACCAACCACCAAAAAGGGAGGCAAACGCAAATCAACCAAAACGAAGGTCACCAAAAAGTCTCAAAAGAAGCAACCCAAACAGCCCAACAAACTAAAAATTACCCTCTCACTAACCTCCAACGATGACGATGATGAAATCTCCTCAGTCGATCTAGGCGACATTCCCCGCTCCATTTCCACCACGACTCAATCCTCACCTGACTCATCCGGCAATAACAATAACAACAATGGGTACCTATTGCCACCGCCGGCACCACAAACTCCGAATCGAGAGGATGGACGAAACGATGAGGATAGTATTGGCAGTCCGTGTGAGGCTATGAGGCGCATGAATGATGCCAACAACAACAATGAGAGGCGCTGTGACAATGGTGGTTTTATCAACAAACTCAACGGAGAGGGAGTCGAGTGTGCACTCACAAAATCACCACCACTCAACATGTCCACCAAGAAACTACTCGCAAAACTAGCATCCTCTCAATCACCAACGATACAATTGCTGCCAGAATATATAGCGGCATTGACAGAGGTGCATTCTCCGGATACTTCGGCGGATTTGCCGAGTAGGGCGTTGAGGGCGTTGTTTTCGTTGAGTGAGCATAAGGAGAGTCATGGGATTAGGGTGGCTATGGTTAGGGATGGTGTGGTTGTCAAGCAGCAGCAGCAAGCTGGTGGAGGCACTGGTACTGGCAAGAGCAAGAACAACAACGACATTACCAACAATCAAAAGAGTGCAGGAACACTAATCCCAACCCTCCTAACCTTTCTCCAAAGATGTCCCAAAGACTCCTCAGAACAATACCTAACCCTCCTAGTATTGAACAACCTATCCATACCCATGGAGAATAAATGTCTCGTAGCATTGGAATGTGGTGCGGCGAATGTGCTTGGTAGAATGTTGTTGGAGGATGTGGGATGTCATCTTTTGGTGATTATTATTGTCAATTTGACGTTTTGTGATGTGCATGTTCGAAAGAGCTTGTTGTTGGGTGAAGGTGAAAGTGGTGGTGAGGATGGGGATGGAGAGGTGCAGTTGATTGATTGTTTGGCGTATGCTTTAATGGTGAGTTGTTGAACTATATGTATCATTACGTTCTTTTTCAGTCTCTCTCTTTTGTTGTTTGTTTGTTCACATGATGTGCTCACCATGATACTATTTCTCCTCTTCCATTCCCAGCTATCATCCATTACAACCGATCAACTATCCACACTCGGTCCAATCCCCCTCCACTCACCGACCGGAACACCCCATACACCTCATGAACTACTCTCCATCTTGCGCTCCATATTGGCAACCACCTTTCCAAACTTTATTCACAACAATGATGATCACAATAACATTTCTCCACCGCTGTTATTGTCGGATAATGAGAATTGTCCATTTCCAGAGACTGCACGTTGGTGTTTGTGTGCGTTGAAGAATTTGACTAGGCCTGGCAAGTTGAGTTCTTCTAGTACTGGTAGTAGTGATAGTAGGAATTCGGGAGATGCCATTGCAGCACGGGCCATTATCGATGCTGGATTGTTACCCATACTACTACGTGTCATTCGTGTTGCAAAGAAGGCCGCTAGTGCCTCCTCTGATTTGGATGCTAGTGGTATACAATCATCATCTGATGATCTTTTCGTAGGACGTCTTCCAGATGAGATTTGCAATGAGGGGCATGTAGTCTCACCCAACATGATCAATATGCCCACATGGAATTCCAACTCTGCTCAGGATGCGGCATTGTACACATTGATGCACATGACGAGCATATCATCTATCAGAAATGATTTGCTAAGCAAGAATGATGGTGGTGGCGGAGGGTTACTTGTTGTAGATGAATTGAAGAACATTGTAGATTGTGGATTGGACGGTGTTGGTGTGGGCGATAGATTACTTGATGTAGTAACCGGTGATGGACTCGTCGCCGATGTTGACAGGGAGGATGGGGCAGCTATGGCTGTCGAAGGGGCTGAGTTGGGCTGGTTGGCATTGCAGTGTATGAAGGCACGTATGAGTTTGAGCTTCCTCATGAATGCTGGAGCTTTGAGTGAAACGTACAATTGTTCATCTTACATTCTCTTTGCTGAACATGAAGCTCATTCCTTGGTCGAGCTGTTGAGTCACTGTCTTGAAAGCCGTTCCAAGGAAGGTCCTGGCGGCTATTCGGGTGCCACATTTACTCTCAAGGGGGTGTTGCACTCCATCCGATGTCTACTGGCGGTAGAACCCGGCAATCGTTCCAAGTTTGCATCCATCAGCGGAGCAAGACTGAATGCTCTCTTGTTGAAGGTTGTAGCTCGGCATGCTTTACTATCAGACGAAGGAGACACTAATAACAGCGGCAATGATGCAATCGATAACGAGGCGGTAGATGATGCTGTGGTGTCGCTATATTACATGTCACAAGTCGGATTTCACGAGTCAGTGTGCATGTCAAGTCATGGTCAAAGTATCTTCTTGCCTATTACTTTTGGGAAGAAGAGCAAGTCGTCTGGAAGCAATAGCAATAGTAGCAGATCTGTGAAGAATTGTGATGGCAAGGATATTATCGTCAAGGTGTTGACCCTTTACGTAGGAAAGATTCACGCCTCCTCATCGTCCAATAATATTGGACGTCATGCAGCCATCCAGCTCATGCTAAGGGCATCGCTATTGCGATTTGAGGGAGAAGTGGCGGATTTGACCTATCTTGGTAAGCGTTATCCATCTAGAATGGATTTCGACTTTACTGACGAGTTGCTTGCGGCGGCAGACTCTCTACTGATTGAGAAACAAACTGAAGGAGTAAGACCAAAACCGATCCTCTTTGGCCGACGTCAAATAGCCCGATACGAGCGATATGGAAGCAACAAGCCCAAGGTGTATGCAAACCCAATCATTGCAGCGGAGGACATTTCATTCAGCAATATGAGTTGCTCCAACTCAACCATTGATGAAATCGCTATTGCAAACGATATCGCAAGCTCTGCAGAAGGACTGCCAGGTGGAGAATCTCACGGTTACATTTGGAAGTGGGAAGATGGTGGCAGAGTCGCGATTGACGATGTACAGTCGGAAGTACAAGAAGAGGAACGAAATACTTCTCATGAATTCTTTGCTGGTGCAGGTAAACAGTCTAGAGTGGAAGGCAGCAATGATAGCTCTTCTACTTCTCCGAAACATCGAGGACTTCTTGGCAAGCTTGGCAATTTCGTGTCAGTTCTTGATGATGAGCCGATATCCATCTTTGGTTTCCGATGTACCGCTCCCAAGTGTGGAAGGAATACAGTTGTTGTTTGATTGAAGCTCCCGCATATTATAATCTTTTGATGTGATTCTTTGTTGATTTGTGGTAATATTGCTTTGTGTGTAGTTAATGAATGTGAAGAGTAAGAAGTTAAGCTTTGACATTTCATAATCTGTTTATTTTTAACGTGTAGTACAGGTCCCTGTGACAATAATGGGAAACGCTTCCATCTCATTTTCTTCGATCGAGTCTGACAAGGTCTACTTCCTGAGCGATGTTAATCACAATCTGCAACTATAGTGCACGCGCAAGAGCTTTTGGTCGCAGCCCCACAGATTTGTTGATTGGCCAAAAAGTATTTAGGGCAGTATGCCGGTGAGAATCTGTCCGGTAGATACAATTGATTATCTGGACTGCCGCGATTGCATTGGAAATAGGTAGATGCTGAAGTGGTAGAGAAAGAGAAGGTTGTTAAAATTTATGGCAATGTTGAGTAAAATTAATACAAACAGGAGACTGGTAAAATGATCGTTCGTTTCTTGCTGCAATATCAAATCAATAACTCACTCAGATTAGGATGATTTTGAAAAATCTGATACGGAATGTACCCCTCAAATTTATTGTAGGAAAGATCCAAAATCTGTAGATTTATCTTCTCCCATCCCAAACCTTCGATTCTTCCTCCCAGATTGTTGTTGTTGTTCAAGCTAAGTTGCTGTAGCTTGGTCATCTTACTCAGATCAATTAGATTGCCCGAGAGAGAGTTGAAACCAAAGTCCATAACTGTCAACTCCGTAAGGTCACTATACGTTGAAGGAATCGTACCGCTGATCTGATTTTGTTCCAGTGCAAAGGCACTTAGTCTCGGTAGTGCTGCAACCTCAAAGGGAAGTCTTCCGGTAAGACCATTATTCCTAATATCCGTCACGTTGATCAATCCGTTCTCATTGCAGTGTGTGCCACTCCATTCACACTCTGTATTGCAGGTAAGCCACTTGAATCCCCTTGACTCAGTCGTTCCAGTGTCAAGAGTAATGATGTTGTTGCCATAACTGGATTGCACCTGGCATGTAGCATTACTTTGTAGATCTGACAGATCAGCCAGATCCGGAGCACAACTGTTCCAGCTATTGCCGTTGGTGGTAAAGTAGAAGAGGGCGAGGATGTATCTTTGTACTAATTGATCTTCGGAGCAGAATTGGCCGCAGGCGCATGCGTCAGTATCAAGCCAGGCCATGGCATCTTTTGCTGCTCCTTTGAAGAAAATTGCATCGGGCGCACCACTGGGGTAAACTTTGTTGAGGATGGTCTGCCTCAGAGCGGAAGCATCGCAACAGGTTGTCGGCATTTCAGTGCATTGGCAACTGGAAGCAGCGCAGATGTCATCATCGGCATACAAAAGTGTCGTAGGACAGTTCAACCATAGCAATGGTGCGTCGAATTGATTCGTTTGCAATTGGACAGAAACTGAAGTGGTTAGAGGAGAAGAAGGTTGATGAAATTGATGGTGAGTAAAAGTAACACAAACAGACGGGTAATGATATTCGTTTCTTCAGGCTGCAATATCAAATCAATATAACTCACTCAGATTAGGAAGGTCTCCAATCTGAGTCGGAATCCGTCCCGTAAATTCATTAAAAGAAAGATCCAAAATCTGTAGATTTGTCTTCTCCCATCCCAACAATTCGCTGACGCCAATGATACCATCACCATTAATGTCCACGCCTTCGATTGTACCCTCAAGATTATTGTTGTTCAAGTCAAGTTCCTGTAGCTTGGACATCTTACTCAAATCGATTAGATTGCCCGAGAGAGAGTTGAAACCAAAGTCCATAACTGTCAACTCCGTAAGGTCACTATACGTTGAAGGAATCGTACCGCTGATCTGATTTTGTTCCAGTGAGAAGACACTTAGTTCCGGTAGTGCTGCAACCTCATAGGGAAGTGTTCCGGCAAGACCATTATTCCTAATATCCGTCACGGTGATCAATCCGTTCTCATTGCAGTGTGTTCCACTCCATTCACACGCCGTATTGCAGGTAAGCCACTTGAATCCTCTTGACTCAGTCGTTCCACTGTCAAGAGTAATGATGTTGTTGCCATAACTGGATTGCACCTGGCATGGGTCATCATTTTGTAGATCTGACAGATCTGGTGCACATCTGTTCCAGCTATTGCCATTTGTAGAAAAGTAGAGAACAGCGAGGATGTATCTTTGTACTACTTGATCTTCGGAGCAGAATTGGCCGCAGGCGCATGCGTCAGTATCAAGCCAGGCGATAGCATCCTTTGCTGGTCCACTACTGAAAATTGAATCGGGGGCACCACCGAGACCGAGGTAAACTTTGTCGAGGATGGTCTGCCTCAGAGCGGAAGCATTGCAACAGGTCCCAGTCGGAGGAGGTGTACTCCTAGTAGGATTGGGTGTTGGCAGGCGATGGTGAGTAAAATTAACACAAACAGGAGACTGGTAAAATGATCGTTCGTTTCTTCAGGCTGCAATATCAAATCAATAACTCACTCAGATTAGGATTTTGAAAAATCTGACCCGGAATATAACCCTCAAAGTTATTGTAGGAAAGATTTATAACCTGTAGATTTGTCTTCTCCCATCCCAAACCTCCGAGATAACCTCCTAGACGATTTCGGCGTAAGTTAAGTTGCTGTAGCTTGGTCATCTTACTCAGATCGATTAGATTGCCCGACAGCAAGTTGTCACCTAAATATAGGATTGTCAACTCCGTAAGGTCACTATATGACGAAGGGATTGTACCGTTGAGACGATTTTGGGGCAAGCTAAGTTGCTGTAGCTTGGTCATCTTACTCAGATCGATTAAATTGCCTGACAGCCCCCAGTTTCTGCTTAAATCTAGAATTGTCAACTCCGAAAGATCACTATATGACGAAGGGATTGTACCGCTGAAAGTGCTTCGATGCAATCTCAAGACACTTAGTTCCGGTAGTGCTCCAACCTCCGGGGGAAGTGTTCCGGTAAGGTTATTCTTCACAAAATCTGTCGCGTTGATCAGTCCGTTCTCATTGCAGTGCGTTCCACCCCATTCACATTCATTATTGCATGTAAGCCACCTGAATCCTCTCGACCCTAATGCGCTGCCTAGGCCATGACTGTAGGTAATATTGCTGCCATAACTGGATTGCACCCAGCATGTTTCATTACTTTGTAGATTATTCGGTGCAGAGCATCTCATCCAGCTATTCTCGCCATTGAAATTGGTGGAAAAGTAGAATACGGCGAGGATGTATCTTTGTACTACTTGGTTGCCAGAGCAGAATTGGCCGCAGTTGTTGCAGTCGTCATAGAGCCAGTTGATGGCATCAAATGCAGCAGATGGACCATCGAAAGTTGAATCGTCACCACCGCCGTATACTTTGTCAAGGATGGTCCGCCTTAGCATTTTTAGAGTGGCAGTGGTTGGTTGAGCTGATGGGAAGTTGGAGGTTGTCGGCATTGATGAGAGTGACGGCATGAAGGAGGGAGTAGTCGATGCCGATGGAGATGCGGACTTCTTGGGAGATTTAGTGCCAGGACTGTCAGTTGATTTGGCGGCTTTGGCCGTTGGCACCTTGGAACTCTTGGTGTCGGCAATGTCAGAGCTGCTGGGGGCAATGGCTGCGTTGTAGCTGCTCACAGCAGTAGCGCTGAATCGGGCAGCACACACAAGAATAATCCCGGTGATGACGAGACTTATCTTGTTGGCTATGCCACCAGCCTGATTGGGGGGGTCGGCCTCTTCATCTTCGTTGCCGTAGGGAAGCTCGGCCAAGGTCACGTCTTCAACGGCAAGGCCTTCATTTTCGGTGTTACTGTTGGCAGTCATGATAACAGGGAGTGGCGAGAGGGTCGACTCGACGGATAGAGAAGGAAAGTGGACGGCAGAAGGCAGTCTGAGTATTGCTGTGATGATCTCCGGAGAGCAAGCCGAACAATGACAATGAACAATGCTTCTTGGCGATGTTGATTTGCGTGTTGACCTTGACAGATAACGGCCGGCGTTTCATTCCTTCCGCAGCAAGCTACATACCTACAATACCGAAAAGAGACAAATAAAAGAGACAAAAGAGACAAAAGCGGAGAAACTTGCAAAACATCTTTTTGAAGGACATTTTACATGACCTTAATCACTCCGTTGAGGGTTATCACAATGATTTAGGGATAAAGGTCCACTTTGGCTCTCCACTCGCTCCAGGCATCATACTCATCAGAACACTCGCAAGAGGTACATCAGTAAGACAGTTCACCCATTTCAATGGTGGATGAAATGGATTGCATTGCAAATAGGCAGATACAGAAAGTTCTAGATTTGACGAGCCGTTACAAGGCACGAGGCGATCATATTGAAAATGAAAAGCAAATAGGAACGAAAGGAAGTATGGTAGAATCATCGCGGTGAAATCTGTGCTATGTGCTGGCTAATACTGACATCATTCCACTGATAGATAGCAAACCATAATAAGGTTTACAATGCATAAGCTCAAAGCTCATTCAAGAGGAAGAAGGCGAAAGATGAAAGATGTGCCAGATCAAACTCTACTCTTCCACTTCACAGATATTTCCTTCCAACTTACCTGCTATTGCTATGGATGGAGCCAGCATCAAATGATATGCATGTGCCCATAAGGAGATACATGCAGAAAGAGCCAGAGAGACAAGTATACTACAAGCAAGTTGCTGCAAACCCTGTCTTATAGGTTACAGCCACATAGATTCCAACAAGTTCATCCTCTTGCTCATGGCAGAGAGGTCGGCCTCTCCTCTTTTCTTCACAAATTATAATACTTCTACTACTACTATCTACTCCTATACAGATGGAGATGGTCTAATCTGTCAACGTCTAACGGTTGTTGACATTGCTTATGGGGAGTTGGACGGCATTGACGAGCTCGACGGAGCTGTCGATGGCAAGCTTGATGGGAGGATGGACGGCATTGACGAGCTCGATGGGGTTGTTGATGGCAAGCGTGATGGAGATTTCGAGGTCGAGGGTACGCTTGATGGGAAGATGGACGGCATTGATGAGCCTGATGGAGATGTGGATGGCAAGCTTGATGGATCTTTTGATGGCAAGCTTGATGGGAGGATGGACGGCATTGAAGAGCCTGATGGGGTTGTTGATGGCAAGCGTGATGGAGATTTCGAGGTCGAGGGTACGCTTGATGGGAAGATGGACGGCATTGATGAGCCTGATGGAGATGTGGATGGCAAGCTTGATGGATCTTTTGATGGCAAGCTTGATGGGAGGATGGACGGCATTGAAGAGCCTGATGGAGATGTCGATGGCAAGCTTGATGGATCTTTCGATGGCAAGCTTGATGGGAGGATGGACGGCATTGAAGAGCCTGATGGAGATGTCGATGGCAAGCTTGATGGAGATTTGGAGGTCGAGGGTTTTCCTGACGGCACTTTTGAAGGGAAGCTTGTTGGCGTGCCTGTTGGCGTGCCTGTTGGAGCCGATGTTTGCTTACCCTTCCAGCTTCCATTCCATCCATCACCGGTCCATGCATTGTGGCTGACTGCTTCGTTCCACCCCCAGCCGTTCCATACCCAATCTGTAGGACCATTATTGCTCCACGAGCTGCTTCCCCATGTGTTGCTCGTTGGGCGCTTCGTAGGTGTGTTGGTTGGTTTGTTCGTTGGTTTGCCACCGCCGCCCCAGCCCCAACTCCGTTCATTCTCGGAAGCGGAAGATGCATGGAAATGGGTCGCGAGGTAAGCTACAGCGACAAAGTATTTCATGATTGAGAAGGATAATATCGTTGATTGTGTCAGTTGAGATTTATGATTGCAGTCAGCAGCAGTCGGCAGCTAGAGTCGGAGTCCGGGCGGTCTTCTTAGCTGTCTTTTGCTCACCAAAAAAGTTGAGCCGATCTTTTGCTGGCCAAAATTGGCCTTGCGCTTTGTTTGCTGAAGTTGCACAACTCTGTACTCCTCTCTCTCTCTCTCCTCTTGAACTCGCTCTTGAAGAGAGAAGAAGTCGGTCACAATTGATTTCTGAAAAAGTTGAGCTGCCTCTGGCTGGCCGAAATTGGCCTTGCTTGAAAAAGTTGCACAAGTCAGCAGTAGGACTCCGAGCTGTACCATAGCAAACTTTCGGAACGATGAGCGAGGCCGGGTTGGGAATTTGAACCAAAGACTGCAGTTCAATCGATTGCACCACTGGCGTTTAGGATGCTGCTGCCACTGCGTGCTTATATGATGCATCGTCTATCACGATGAAATCTGACGGTGTTAGAACAGATGATGATGCAATAGATAGTCAAACCCAGCAATAGATGTGCCCACCACAATAGAAGCTTTATATTGGCATCATCTTGGCCAGCACTCAGTCTATGGCAACACGACCATTGCCCCAAGGCCAAACTTATTCTGTACATAGAGATACAAGAGATGTGGAACAGATCTGTATTGTGATTGCGAAGAGCAACCTGCCGACAATCATTCTCCGTTGATATTTCAACCTCCCTTTGTATCTGATCAAAGTTGTTCCAAGGAAGGTCCTGGCGGCTATTCGGAATGAGTATTACAATTACAACTAAACCTAAACATTAAGTTAGAAGTGCCACCTTTGCTATCAAAAGGGGGTGTTGCACTCCATCCGATGTCAACCAAGTCTGCATCCATCAGCGGAGCAAGACTGAATGCTCTCTTGTTGAAGGTTGTAGCTCGGTATGCTCTGCCATCAGACGAAGGAGACACTAATATCAGCGGCAATGATGCAATCGATAACGAGGCGGTAGATGATGCTGACGTGTCGCTGTATCACAATTTCACAAGTCGGATTTCACGAGTCAGTGTGCATGTCAAGTCATGGTCAGAGCACCTTCTTGCCTTTTACTTTTGGGAACAAAAGAATTGTGATGGCAAAGATATTATCGTCAAGGTGATGACTCTTTACGTAGGAAAGATTGTCGCCTCATTATCGAATAATATTGGACGTCATGCAGCCATCCAGCTCATGCTCCGAGCCCCTCTGTCATTATTTGAGGGAGAAGTGGTTGATTTGACCTACGTGGTAAGCGTTATCCATCTAGTATGCACAAACTATTTCGGAATTGGCCTTAGAATGCCACGGATTCGAGCTCCTCTCACTCTCAGCTTTCCACAGCCATGTCGATCTACTTCAGAGCCTCAATACTCGCTGAGGCAGTTCTGTCGGTAGGATGACCATTTTGGTGTCTGTTCATGATGATGAATTTCTTTTGTTCCCGATGTGCATATTATGAAGAGTAAAGTTAATCTAATGAAAAGCTATTAGTCACTTTCATAATCAATTTATTTATTTTGGGCATCAGACATGTAGGACAGGTTCCATGCTACAATAAGGGAACGCTGCATGCCGTCTCATCTTCTTATAGGTTTTACGACCGAGTCTCACCGACTCTACTTCCTGAGTGATTTAGCAACAAGTAACCACCCACTCAGATACACACATACATTACATTCTATTCAAAGGCGTCGCTTGTTTTCATCTCTCGATAGATAGAGAGATGGATTACCCACTCTTGTTCGAGGCAAGATTGGCAATACATTTTTCTTCGTCGTATTCTTCAGTGCATTTGCAAGAGGAATCATCGCAGATGTAATCATCGGCAACCATGTCGGCAGTAGGACAGTTCACCCATTCCAATGGTGCGTCGAGTTGATTGCAATACAATTGGACAGATGCTGAAATGTAAGAGAAGAGAAGTATAATTGATGGTGAGTGACACACGAGTGACAATGATGAATCGCCCTTCCTTCCGGCAGCAATTCGATAAAACTCACTCAGTGTTCCATTAGGAAGGTTTCCAATCTCAGTCGGAATCGATCCCTCAAACTTGTTGCGGGAAAGATCCAAAAACTGTAAATTTGTCTCCTCCCATCCCAAACCTCCGAGTGTACCCTCAAGATTATTATTGTTCAAGTCAAGTTGTCGAAGCTTGGTCATTTTACTGAGATCAAGTTCTAGACTACCCTCGAGAGAGTTGAAATCAAGGTCCAAAATTACAAGCCTGGCAAGGTCACTGTACGTTGAAGGAATCGTACCGCTGATATCATTTTGTTCTAATGCAAAGGCACTTAGTCTCGGTAGTGCTGCAACCTCAAAGGGAAGAAAGCCAGTAAGACCATTATCTTCAACATCCGTCGCGTTGACCAGCCCGTTTTTCTCATTGCAGTTTATGCCACCCCATTCACACTCATTATTACAGGTAAGCCACTTGAATCCACTTGAAAATGTCTTTCCATCATCGCCAATTATGATGCTGTTGCCATATCTGGATAGCACCTCGCATTTGTCATCATTTTGTATATTGTCTGGTGCAGAACAACTGTCCCAATTGTTGCCATCGGTAGAAAAGTAGAGGACGGCGAGGATGTATCTTTGTACTACCTGGTCTTCAGAGCAGAATTGGCCGCAGTCGCATGCGTCACCATCAAGCCAGGCGATGGCATCCTTTGCTGGTCCACTACTGAAAATTGAATCGTTACCACCGTCGTAAACTTTGTCGAGGATGGTCTGCCTCAGAGCGGCAGCATTGCAACAGGTCCCAGTCGGTCGGGCCGTCGGAGACCTTGTAGTCGGAGGAGGTGTACTCCTAGTCGGATTGGGTGTTGGAAGCACTGTTGGCAGCACTGGCGTCGGAGGAGGACCGTAGCTCATCGAATAGGAAGACGAATAGGATGATGAGTAGCGGCTCTTTCCCCTCTTTGCTGCCTTGCTGGAGGACGCCTTTGATGATTTGGAGTCCGCCTGTGTTTCATGACAGAGAGGATAACGGACAACACAACAAGTGAGAAACATGAGATGTGTAAGTATAAAAATAGACCATACATCGGCCACCACTAGTAGACTACCGAAGACGTTGCAATGGACATCATATCATGGCTGCTCTTCTATCTGTGTATTAAAATGAGCTATTCGGCTGTGGTCCTCCGTTGGCGGGGCCGCAGCTGACATTAGATATAATTAAATATTTCATAGTCATCGGCCGCCACAACACCAAAGAGTATGCTTTGTGCTCCAAGTGATGACCGGTCAGCCAATCGTCCGAAGAGCTCCACTGTCGACAGTGCCAAATCATTCGGCTGTGCTCTTCCGTTGACATGGCCGCAGTTGGCATGAGGCATATAATTAATATTTTATGCCCATCGGCCGCCACGAAGAGCCCTACGCTCAGAATGATCAGCCGGCCGGCCACTAGCAAGATAGCCAAGCACCATCAACGGCTTCTTTAAATGATGCGCACCGCCGGGCCGCAGACGTTACCGACCGGGGCCGGCATGACAATATAATAATAATAATTCAAATGATATTTACCTTGAGGTGACGAAGACGACTATTCGCCGTCCCCTCAGCCGCCACCGCCGTCACGAATGCTCCGGATATGAGGGTGGTGTGCAGCTTCATGATGTTGCCTTCTATTCCCTCTTAACTAATTCAATCTCTTTGGCCAACACCAAGCCAACAGAGGTGTGTGCTGTGTTACTGCTGTTGGTTGACGCTGTGGTGCTGACTTTCGGCCGTCAAAATTATTTGAATTGCAGAGTTTCCGCTTTCTGTGTTTTTTGAATGTGGCCATTTTACTTTCGGAGGTTTTGTAGGGTAGATTTGAATTGAACCGGAGAACGTCTGACACTGGTTTGAGTATATACCCTTCAAATCTCAGTCTAGCTTAAATTATCATACCCCCTACCTAATTGTTAGAGAATTAAACTAGCATATTCGACACATACCCCCTAATATCAGCCCAGCCTGAACTCCCCCGAGGGGTAGTTCGAGCAATCCCACAAAGAAACGGTTCTCAATTAGTTTCTCGTCATGTCGTTTCTGGAGGTTGGGTGCCGGTCTATTTTTGAATTTGTCGAAGGAATTTGTCGAAGGAGTTTGTGGATCCATTTATTCACTGAAGCACAATTCATGTGTTCCATTTCCATTGAATGCGCTCTTCTTACATTGAGCTACTCCTCTGAGAGAGCAGAGAGCAGAGAGCAGAGCATAACCATACACCACCGTGGTCAAATATAGGCTGCTTCTCCTGCCTATACAGAGATAGAGTTGCGAGGCTGAAGTCTAAAAGAAAGTCGCCCCTTTTCAGCTCAAAAATGGTGGGTTCTCAAGGCAGTACAAAATCGTCAAATAAACGACGTCGCTTACACCAAAGCGGCAGCGGTCAAAATGGAGATGATGACGAAGTGATCAGTGTATACAGCGATAGCTCCAACGATGGTGGAAATCTTAGCAATAATGCCTCATCTCCCGAAAGTGCCAAGATGGATAACAACTTTTTGACTGGGCCACAGCAAAATTCAGAGGGGGCAAATAACAACAATGAAGCACTTTCAAGTCAGTCATTTATCCATCCAAAAAAGAGGGCAGCTCACGACACCACTAACAGCAATGATAACAGCAATGATACAAACGACGACGAGGAATATTTTAGCACCTATCGAACAGTCCAAGTGCCAAAGGGAGTCAGCGAAGGACAGCTCTTTCATGTACTCATCAAAGACATCTCAGCTAATAGCACTACCAACAACGACAATATAATCGGTGTCATGTGTCCCAAAGGAGCCAAAGCAGGAGATACAATCCTCATCATCGAGCCTGAATCATCCCCACCTCTCTCCCCTCAACAAATCGCCACAATTAACGAACAACGCCTCTTTAAAGGAATCGACCCACAAAATGCCAAATGGGTAGCAAGTTCCTTTTGGAAGATAGTATGGCCCACACTGGTAGAGGAGGGATGGTGGTGTAAAAAGCAATCACAATACAACTTTGGATCAGTCACGTTTTATTCTCCAACTGCCAAACATATGGTAAGTGACAAAATGTTGAACCAAGAGTACTTTGAGTCCATCTCGGCTGTTTTGAACTTTCATAAATTATCTCCGGGATTGGTGCAACTGTGCTATGCGTATGCGGATGCGGCGAAGAGAAAGAGGAAGAGTTTGGAAGTTGCTGCTGCAAAGGCGGGTGCTTCGAGGAGGAGCTTTTCTGCCTTGGATCGATGGAAGTATCCTACTGGAATTGGAGCGTTGAAGCATTCTCGTGTGGGGAGTCATTATCAAGCTCAGAGTTTGCCGGAGGTGGGCACTTTCTCAAAGGGTGAGGACGGTTGCATCTTGGAACCCATCGAGAATATTCAAGAACAAGACAATGTCAACTCCACATGGCGTGAATGGGCAAACGATGATGCCTTTGCCAATGAATTTCACCGCAAAATATTGGAAGCGAAGAAGCAGTTCCGTCCCCTTGCAGCCTCTCTCGACAAGCCGATTGGATTTTGTCTTTGGTATTATTATTGCAAGTATAAAACTTCGGCTAATTACATTACGCTGAAGAATTTGTTGCGGGGTGATAGCAATGAATCTGGAGAGCATTTGGACGAGTGTGTCATTTGTGATGACGGTGGAGGTGAGTCTGATTTAGGTACTGGATGTATTCCTCTTTTGCATTGTGCGTGCGCTAACAAAGTCTTTCGTCCACCCTCCAGACCTAATTTGTTGCGATTCATGCCCAAATGCGTATCATCTATCATGTCTTGGCCTAAAAACTATTGAAGACGAGATAGAATGGTTCTGTCCTGATTGCACCGAGGAGAGAACCAGAAATCTTTCTCCTCGAAAGTTTGCACCCAGTCCAACAAAGAAGACGCCTGCTGCTGCTGCACCTCCTGACGAAGCCAGCACATCAGCTAGACAACTTGTAGTATAATGAACGCACCCACTTATCCTAGGATGTATGCAAATTGTAGATAAAGGATAAATAATGCACTAATATACATATGACTTAGTTAATGTTCAATTTAAGATAAAAACAGTTCCACGGCAAACACAATACATGATGATAACCCCACCAGCAAAGACAATCTTGCTCCAGATGGCAGTGGCGGGGAACTTGAAGGAGAATCAAAGTCCCATTTAAACTCAGTTGATGGATTGAACCAATACAAACCAGATGTGTCCGGAGTACTTTCTGACGCATCAGTAGTTGCTTCTGTGTTGTTTTGCTGTGGCTGCGGTGATCTATCATAGGAGAAACCAGTTGCCGGACTGTTACTCTGAGTGAAATTTGTGGCAGGACTTTGTGTAACATTGTTACCATAAGACTCGGCCAGCCCCGCATTAGTTGAAGATTGTGGCAAGTTCAAAGCCTCTGTGTTTGTGGCAGTACTGTTATCGACAACAGCTTCTGGTGATATTGTTGGTGACGCAGTCGTCGGACTCGACGTTGGACTCGCAGTTGGATCTGCAGTTGTTGGTGAAAGTGATGGCGAAGATGTTGGTGCCCCCGTCGCTCTCATAATCTGTCCTTGAGACAACCTAGATCCATCGCAAAGTACTCGAAAGTAAATGTCAAAGGTCCCATTGCAGTTATCCAATTTGTCATCGGTGCCACACTCTCCATCACTCTCGCAGAATTCACCGACCGCCACCTCTAAGCAGTTCGGAAGATTAGGCTCTGTTGGACAGAAATCCTGCCCCGCTGGAGGAATGGTCAAGCAAAGATCATCGCAGGAATCTGCTGCCATCGCAGTAGCTGCAGCAGTTGACGTCGTGGTAGTTGGTTGATGATTGCCACAATTAGTGTCTTGAATGCATACCTCCAATCCATCACAAACACCGCTATCTCCAGATGGACAGGGCTTTGAGTTGTGGCAATCCCCGTTGACTTGATCCAGACTGAAGCCACAATAGAACGAATCAGTGTTGACCAAGGACACGACGTCAGTCTCAGATTCTCCACAGGGAGGAAATTGACAATTATTAGTTGGGTCCTGGTAAACAACCAATCCTCCAGGGCATAGACGCACTTCAGCAGTACATCCCAAACTTTGCGAAGACGAATCTGGAGCAGCAGCAGCAGCGTCGTCGCCTGTTGATACCACAAAAGTTGGGGAATCTGGATCGTAACAATAATCCATTCCAGGTGTTCCTAATCCAACACAACCGGGGACTGCATTGACACTCCCATCATCACGAGAGAAGCACTTTAAACCACCCATGCAATGCGAGTCCACATCGCAGTCTCCTTCGCATTCACCGCATTTCACAGCAATGGAACATTCACGTGCGTAATATAATTCTACTCCTGGAGAACTGACGTCAACCAATTCATCAACCCATGTTTGTCCTTGTGGTGCTGGCGGAGTCGTCGTAGTGGTAGTAGTAGTAGTTGTTGTGGTGGTGGTGGTAGTAGTCGTTGGTGGTGCTTCCATATAACAGTAATCCATTCCAGCCTTATCCCCAACACCACCACTTACACATCCTGGGACTTCAGTTCTTTGTCCCTGACCTCTCGAGAAGCAAATTAATCCATCTAAACAATCATCATCAGAGTTACAATCTCCCTCACAAATTCCACAATCACCACCACCTGCCTGACAAGCGTGGGTGAGGGATTTCCTCCCCCAGTCAGAGCCGAGCGAGTCAGAACCTGGAGTTGCTCCCAATCCATCGTAGAAATCTTCCACTGAACCTGGTTCGGCACCCTCCTCTTCACTGCTGGAATCAGAAGCGGCAGGTGCCGATTCACTACTCCCTTCTTCACCCGAGGCTGCACCAGCCGCTTCTTCCGAAGATGAAGATTCATCAATATTGGTTTTTGGACAAGGATAAAATTCACAATTCAACTGAGGTGCCCTCGCAACATAATGCCCAGTAGGACACAAGAACACTTCTGGACTGCACAAGGTCTGATCACTGTCACTGTTGTCAGACTCATTCATTATCTCCTCAACATCATCACCCTTCGTCTCTTTATTACTACTACCACCACTACCACATTCCACCCAATAGCAATTGGTACCCTTGACACAATCCGCATCCGATTCACACGTAATGGCACAATTTTCAGCATCCGCATAATCACGTCCACAGTGCATCCCACCCTCCACAAACACCTCTTCCTGAATCGGTACACCCTCCTGTGTACATAAACTTTCCGCAAAGCAACTCATACCACTGGGGCACTCATCATCACTTGCACCAGGACATTCTCGATGACACCCAGTCTTGGCATCACTAAAGTTGGATCCACACCACAATGTCCCCTCCGTCGCAGCCTCCTTGACAGGATGACCAATCCACTGACACGTATCTGGTGCCTCGAAGCACTGTTGTCCTCCTTTGCAATCTTCATCGCTTTCACACATTGCCGCGCAGGTTTCCAACATGTTGTTCCAGGATGAGCCACACCATCGTGATCCTGGTGGAGCTGCCGTTTTGACTCCTACGCCTGGTGTACGACAATTGTCTGGTCCACCAGTGGTACGATAACAAAAGCCCTCTGTCCATGAATTGGGTGCACAGTCATCATCAGTTTCACATCGCTTTTCACAATTTTCCAACATATTCGACCAAGAAGTACCACACCACCAATTATCCGGATTGTTCATTGCCTCCTCATCCGCCTCCTTTTGCAATATTTCTTGCAGCATGATTTCAATTTCTTCAATGGTATACGACGGATCTTCCAACCCAACATCCACGGCGGTCAATTCGGGTAGTTTCCCCTCACAATCTGCCACGGCTCCATAGCAAGATTGACCATTGGGACATACCGAATCATCTCCCTGGAAGCATCGTGTGGCACATGTTTTGGCGGCATGAGCCCATGATGTACCACAGACGTTGAAGAGGGCCGGATCCACCCTGGCCTGTGTGCACCCCATCCATGTATGACAGGTTCGTCCACCGGGGCACTCCCCGTCTTTTCCAGAGGGGCATTCGTAGTAGCATTCTTCCATGGCTCCCTCCCAGCCGTAGCCGCAGAAGTTGTTGGTTGGATTTGGCAGGGTGTTGGGCGTGGGTGGCGGCAGGTAAAATGGCGCGGGGGTGGTTGGCTCGGATGGTCGGACGGGGAGGGAGGCGATGAGTGTTGGTACGGGTTGTAGGAATAGTTCCGAGTAGACTTTCCCGTCGTCGTTGTTGTTGTTTGTCATTACGCTTGGAGTGGGCACGGGCGCAGGAACTGGCTCCGGTGGAGTGCAGTCCACGAATCCAAAGCAATATATCCCTGGGCCGCACTCTTCATCTTTTGCAGACGGACATGGAGCGTTGCAGTTATCGTAGGCAACTTGCCAATTGAGGCCGCAGTAATAATTCTTGGGGTTGTTGACCAGTGAGCGCTGCTGTGGAGGCATCTTTTTGTGGCGGAGGTGACGGGACTGATGTTCGTCATTTTCTATGGATTTGACTGCCAATGATGGTGCCGCAGAGACAGAGACAACGCCTGCCAGCAGCAACAATAATATTCTCTGCTTCATCATTACTACCGCTGCTACAATACTGTGATTGCCAACTTTCATCACAACAGCCAGGACCGGAGGGAGCGGAATGATCAAAATAAAATAAATCGTGGAAGGAAGCAAGGGCTGGGCTAACTTCGTTTAATTCGTTCAAATGGATGAAGCGGTACTGACCAACATTGGAATTAGTAGAAAGGCATCTCTTCCTGCTGTCGTATCGTCGCCTCTATGCAAATCTGTTGGGCTGACCGCCATCAACTATCGCATCTGATGCACCTGTTGCCGTTATCTTTTGATATCTTGCCTTCCAGCCGGCCAATGACGGCGATCAGTGGCGTTTTGGAAAGCCCTTGAGCTGCTCTATCGTTCTAGAGGGGTATGGAGGCCAAATATCGACCTTTTGGGAATCATCCCGGTCAAAAAGGGGGTTAGAAAGCCGTCGGCAGCTTGCAAATCCAGTCGACAGCTGGATTTTCACAGCAGAGGTCCAATTTGACCAAAAAACAATATGACAACCATTCGAAAGCTCTCTTCAATCTCTGTCGATTAGTGGTATTATTGACGCAACAAAAAGACTCGCAGCTTCGTTCTCCCTGCGGTCGAACTCGCAAAAATTGACAATTTGAAGCTAGCGATAAAATGACAATCAGGTGCACCTAAGATCTCAAAAAGCGCCCACCTTAATGCAGTAAGATCCATGACAATAGTTACGAGTGCATCAACCCCGACTAAGAACGCTTCGCTGAAGACACTTCCATTAATGCAGCGTGATCCATGAACTTCAGGTGCAGCGGGCTCTTGGATACAGTTAAGCGACGAGCAGTACCGTCAATGATAGTTGGCACGTGTATCGTCCATCTTACTACCAACATCCATCTTATTATCACTCATTAACTGGCCTCGGCTGCGCTCGGCTAGTCTTAACCTCCTCCACCAGCAACAACAGCAACAAATCATCCTCCACCAACAGCAACATCACACTCCTCCACCAACAACAGCATCATCATTATCATTGACGGCACGGTGTGGTTGTTGTTGTTGTGGTTGTTGTTGGTGGCGGAGTGTGATGTTGCTGTTGGTGGAGGAGGAGCACCAACAACAACAACAACGTTGCGGCACGGTGTGGTTGGTGTTGTTGTTGGTGGAGGAGGAGGAGAATGAGTATTATATAACAATCCACCAACAGCAACCACCAACAGCAACAAACCATCACAACGTAACAACAATAACAACAACATCGTCATCGTGCCAACAATCATGGACGGCACCCATTAAGTGGAAGTGTCTTCAGCGCAGCGTTCTTGGTCGGGGTGGATCATAACAGCAGTCAACCAATCATGTTCATCGTCGCTTTAATAGAAGTGTCTTCAGCGAAGCGTTGGATGCGCTCGTAATTATTGTCATGACATCGCAGCATTAAGGCGGGCGCTTTTTGAGATCTTCGACGTGACAATCATCATGATGGTGCTGCTCCAAGTGGAAGTGTGTTTTGCGAGGGCGACCGCAGGGAGGCCGAGCTGTGTTTATAGTCAATTTTGGTGGTGGTGGAGACGGACTTGAACTTGCAGTTGTCGTCATTGGCAATAATGGCAATTTTGGATACTCTTCTTCAATTCCGTAAATTGGATGTTGGCTTTGGGCTTCAAAGTCGGGTTTTAACCCCCTCTCGAGTTGAGTTGATTGGCAAAAGATCGATATTTGGCCTCGAAACTACAACCAATCGATAGAGCACAGTGAGAGCTTTCTAAAACGCCACTCATTGCCTTCCTACGACCACTACAACCCAAGATATGGAGGATTGGGTGAATTCAGAGGAAATGGGTAATGCGTGGGATTGAATGATGGTCAAGCGACAGGGAGACGAGCTGATTCAAAGGGTCTATCGTATTCTATATTGAATCAGCTTTCCAATGAGACACTATTCATATTCCAATGACAACTACAAGCCAAGATATTAAGGGAGACGTGAATTTGGATCGTCTGAGGTTATACAACAGGTAGTGATACATTGGATTGTTTCCCCTCCAAGAATAAATTGCACTACTCTGTAAAAGGGTGGATTGTTGAGGGTGACATGAGAGCTTTCGATTGGTAGTTGAGTTGATTCTTTGTATTCTGATGAGTATTGATGTATTGTGTTTGTGTGAGGTCGGAATGGATACGGATGGAGGGTATATACTATAATTCAGATGGGATTACAATATCTCCATAGTAATGCAAGTCACTTCCACCTCTATCTCTACTCGACTGGGTATTACATCTTATCGTATTCAGTTGATTGTCATGTTGTAATAAGTCTTGCCATCAAGAATCCACATGGCACAATTTTCAGCATCCGCATAATCACGTCCACAGTGCATCCCACCCTCCACAAACACCTCTTCCTGAATCGGTACACCCTCCTGTGTACATAAACTTTCCGCAAAGCAACTCATACCAGCCGGGCACTCATCATCACTTGCACCAGGACATTCCCTATGACACCCAGTCTTGGCATCACTAAAGTTGGATCCACACCACAATGTCCCCTCCGTCGCAGCCTCCTTGACAGGATGACCAATCCACTGACACGTATCTGGTGCCTCGAAGCACTGTTGTCCTCCTTTGCAATCTTCATCGCTTTCACACATTGCCGCGCAGGTTTCCAACATGTTATTCCAGGTTGTGCCACACCATCGTGATCCTGGTGGAGCTGCCGTTTTGACTCCTACGCCTGGTGTACGACAATTGTCTGGTCCACCAGTGGTTCTGTAACAAAAGCCCTCTGTCCATGAGTTGGGTGCACAGTCATCATCAGTCTCACATCTCTTTTCACAATTTTCCAACATATTCGACCAAGAAGTACCACACCACCAATTATCCGGATTGTTCATTGCCTCCTCATCCGCCTCCTTTTGCAATATTTCTTGCAGCATAACTTCAATTTCTTCAATGGTATACGACGGATCTTCCAATCCAACATCCACGGCGGTCAATTCGGGTAGTTTCCCCTCACAATCTGCCACGGCCCCGTAGCAAGATTGACCATTGGGACATACCGAATCATCCCCTTGGAAGCATCGTGTGGCACATGTTTTGGCGGCATGTGCCCATGATGTACCACAGACGTTGAAGAGGGCCGGATCCACTTTGGCCTGTGTGCACCCCATCCAGGTGTGACAGGTTCGTCCACCGGGGCACTCCCCGTCTTTTCCAGAGGGGCATTCGTAGTAGCATTCTTCCATGGCTCCCTCCCAGCCGTAGCCGCAGAAGTTGTTGGTTGGATTTGGCAGGGTGTTGGGCGTGGGTGGCGGCAGGTAAAATGGCGCGGGGGTGGTTGGCTCGGATGGTCGGACGGGGAGGGAAGCGATGAGTGTTGGTACGGGTTGTAGGAATAGTTCCGAGTAGACTTTCCCGTCGTCGTTGTTGTTGTTGTTATTTGTCATTACGCTTGGAGTGGGCACGGGCGCAGGAACTGGCTCTGGTGGAGTGCAGTCTACGAATCCAAAGCAGTATACCCCAGGGCCGCATTCTTCATCTTTTGCAGACGGACATGGAGCGTTGCAATTGTCGTAGGCAACTTGCCAATTGAGGCCGCAGTAATAATTCTTGGGGTTGTTGATGAGCGAGCGCTGCTGTGGAGGCATCTTTTTGTGGCGGAGGTGACGGGACTGATGTTCGTCATTTTCTATGGATTTGACTGCCAATGATGGTGCCGCAGAGACAGGGGCAGCGCCTGCCAGCAACAACAATAATATTCTCAGCTTCATTCTTCCTACTGCTGCTACTGTGATTGGCCAACTTCATCACAACAGCCAGGATGGAGCGGAATGATCGAATAAAATCGTGTGAAGGAAGCAAGGGCTGGGCTAACTTTGGTTTAATTTGTTCAAATGGATCAAGTGGTACTGATCAACCTTGGAATTAGTAGAAAGGCATCTCTTCCTGCTGTCGTATCGTCGCCTCTATGCAAATCTGTTGGGCATGCTTATTTACTCTGCCTGCTCTTGATTGGCTTCTCACTTGAACAAAGATCGCCATGAACCCTGAGAGTCCTATGTAGATTCGTGTCTGCCGCTTTTTTTTGGTTGCCGCGCGATCACAACCCACCCCCACCACAAAAAGACACATACCATGGTGCTTTCTGCCTCCGTACCCATCACATCACCCAATAACAATATAACAATCCAACAATTTGTTCACTAGACCAGTTTTCAACGCTGAATCGAATGGTGCCATCGGCGGCGGGTGGTATCCGACGTATCATTACGAAATCGCCACTACATTACCAGCGGTATTTTCGGTCCAATCGTCGACACATCATAGTTTGGGCGTCGGGTAGGGAATGAAACGATCAATATTTAGTAATCCCATTGTAACCCCTCATCCGAATGGGTATAATTCGCTTCCCATTCACTTTAATGGTGACGACAATGAGTGTGAGGGTTCATTAAATCGACCTATACGAAGGCATGATATTTGTCAGAACATTGACGCATCAATCATTGTCTATGCCTATTATGTCGATGAATAACAGTATCACAAGTCCAATCACATGGTTTCTAGACCAATTTTCAACGTAGAATCGAATGGTGCTATCTTTGACGCGATATATTTAACGGCAACGGACGTATCGACTGCTACATCGGCGACAGTATTTTTATGCAATATATGACAGATCTTGTTGTAGGCGTCAAGTAGGAGTGGTAATGATCAATATATGTTGCTCTAGAGATATCCACAGCTCCTAATAGGTATGAAGTGATGATTCATGGTCGATGATAGCAATATGAACGGACATTGCAGTTTATAAATCACACTGGGGATAAGCATGAAAATCTGGCGTTGAGGTAGACATGGTGAAGGTTTATAATCCCATCGCAAGACACAATCTTGGAGTTGTTGAGCTGGAAATTGGTAAAGAGGATAGAGCAGTGAAACATTGGATTATTGCCGCTAATCTTGGATATGATACTTCATTGAAAAAGCTGAGGGAGTGTTACGCTGAAGTTTACTGAACGCTGAAGGATTGTCAGTAATGAGGATTTTGCAGCAGCTCTTCGTGCCCACCAGGCTGCTGTAGATGCAACCAAAAGTCCTCAAAGAGAGGAAGCTGCAGAATGTAGTCGCGCCACAAACATAAACTTTTAACGAACGTTCGTTGCGAGAGAGTCGGTGGGGCACAAAAAGAGGGAGTGCTATTTGACATCTGTGAATCACTGTTCGTTCGGTTGGACCCCCCAGAGAATGCTGAAGAAATTGGTCTTGCCAATGCCCAGCATAAAAATTCAATTCTATCATTTAAATTCTCTAGTATCGATACATCCGAAAAGAGAGGACTATTGCATCACCAAAAGTTTACGTGAGACGTAACAATCTCTTCAGCAAAGATGCATATTCTGTCGGCATCCAATAGCAGCAACGCACTCAGAAGCCGATAAAAATAATAGGATGAAAAGATGAAAAGCGAATAATCCTGATGCAATGCGCGGAGTGAGTTTTCTTAGTTATCATGGAGGGGATTACGAAAGTGACTTTGATTGCTAGGCAAGGTCAGCTGAGCTGGGGGATGTAGATGCGCATTATCTACGCAGGGAAAAGGCGTTGAGGCAGACATGGAGAAGGCAATTGAAATTTATCACTGGGAGAAGAAGGGTCAATTGGTGGTTCTGATTATATGGGTTGAGAGTTACATACGTACGCTAAGTATGTACCTAAGTAGGTAGCTTGTTGAAATTGAAATGAGAACGCACTAAGTAATTCGCGGCACTCAAAGTTGTCCGTTTCAAGAAGTTACTAATTCCTAAATAGATTGTCACAAAATGCCTCAAATGACCTCGTTGATTAGTACCGACCGGTACCATTTCTTGTCTCCGTCTCCTTGGCTTCCCTAATTGAGAGTCAGTATCTTTTCGAGTTCGGGTTGCTTTTAGCAAGCGGACGAAGACCCGAACACTGAACAAATACATATGTGAGAGTTCTACCAATTAGATAACGAGCACAACAACAGAAACAGAAGATTGGTGTGGTGGTAAGTGGAAGTGCATGCAGTGCAGCGCCTGCTATTGCTTTGTGGGGCAGTTAGTAGGGTAGCACTTCGACTTCGTTGGCGGGGTTGTTCTAATAATATTATTCTTATTATACATACTGGTTTATATTATTGGCTGGTTGTGGCATTATTTTGTACCTGCGGCGACAAACAGAAAGAGAGAGCAACTCTTAAGCTTGCCCCGACCCCGAGCGCGTTTGTTTCTTAACCTTAACATATGTGCACACATTGACATGACCCAGATACACTAACACTAACAGTTACCAACATCCCTTTAATCTTTAATCACCTACAGCTCTCCACTTGCCTATTTTGATCGACAAACCAAGCAACAAGTTCACATGATGACAGTCTACAATAACAATAAAGATAACGATGTAAACGTAAAAGACTTGGAGAAAAATGGAATCGAATCCACCAACTCCAACCTCAACCTCACCCTCACCGTCGGCGGCGATTCTACTACTGCGAATAATGTCGTGGAAGGTGGTTCTGGTCCAGGAGATCTATCCGAAGCTAGTGGAAATAGCAGCCACGGCCAAGACGCTTCTTCCCATGGCAGAAATGGTCGGAAGATGACTATTGTTTTGATTCTAGGGTCCCTGGCTTTAGCAGTAGCGACGACAGCGGATTTTGACTTCTTCAGTAAGCCCAACTTGCTCTTTTCTGATAAAGCCAAGAATGGATCCATTGGATTGCAAGTTGTTGGGCCTGAGAGATTGAGCAAGAAGAGCGAGAACCTCCAAGAGACTTTTCTCAATCCACGTTCTTTAAAGAAGAGTGAGAGTGAGGTTCAGTGCGGTGATGTTGTGAGTTGGAAGGTATCCCTCGAGGAAAATCTTGTTTGTGATGCACCTGATGGTGTTCCCAATTCAGATGCAGCCCTGACCCTTGATGGCCCTAATGCAGTATTGAAATGCAAGGGCAAGAGCAACAAAGTCAAGATCGTTCAAAACGGGGGGGATGCATCTACATGCGGCGCCTTGGACGGATATGATGGTAATCTTGAAGCAGACCCGAACAAAGCCGAAGCCATCAAAGATGAGTGCGTCCTCCCATTCCTTTATGGAGTCAAGTTGTTGAATGGGGCCAAGGCGGTTGGATGTGACATTGAAAACTTCCTCGTGGGCGCCTATGTGGGACAGGGCGCTAAAGAGTTAAGTGATGTGACTGTGTCAAATAACAGGTATGGGGTTGTCGTTGAAACGAATACAACAGTGAAGATTACCGATATGTGAGTTTGAAAATTTGTGGTGTGATGATAACTTTGATTCCTGCTTCTTTCGACTTGCTCGTACTCGTATCTTGAACTCAATCTTAATCTAGCAGACTAACTGACTTGTTGTTTATTCTCATGTTCATGTATATTGATTGCAGCACTGCCAAAGATAATGGCCAACTTGGCATTCTTGCCAGCAACGATGGAACGAGTATCTTTGTTGATGAATACAAACCTGGTGGAAGCATTGCGTTGAAGGATATTACGGTCTCTGGCAATGGAGGTAATGGTATTGAGATTCAAGGAGGTTCTGACATTTCCGTCAAAAGCGCAGTAGTCAATGGGAATGTTGAAGATGTCATCTCAATTGGAATCACCAACACGATTGATCTCAATAATGTCAAGGCAGAAGGCAATTATCGTGGCATTGTTATAGACAACTCCCACGAGATTAACCTCAAAGAGATCGACGCAAACGCCAATGGTGATAGTGGCATCTTTATCTATGGTTCTCAGAATATCCAGTTGAAGGAAATCAAGGGCTCCGGAAACATAGAACATGGTATCTGGATTGAAACTTCTGATGGCATTTCTGTCATCAACACAGTAGTCACTGGGAATGATTTTAGTGGCATCTTTCTCGGAGACTCTAAGAACGTTGATCTCAAAAACATCATGGCAAATGGCAATGGTGATGCAGGCATTGGCATGGTAGATGGCAGAGACTTGGATATGAGTTGGAAGGGGAGAATCTCTTTGGATGGAAACAAACTCGGACTTATATTATCGTTTGATATTGAGTATAGAGTGACGATTACCATCTCTGGAGATCTCACTGTGGATAATAATGAGAGAGATGGCATTACGTATTCGGGAAGCGGTATGTGTGATGCGACTATTTCCATTGCTGAAGGTGCATCCTTTTCTGCTTGCGGAAATGGTCGTCATGACATTTCCACCGTGGTGACGCCATCTTGTTCTTTTACCGTGGCCATGGCAGGAGTTGGCACATGTGTCGTTGGCTCAACAAGAGGCGATGTAGCACTTCCACCTGAACCTGAATGTGGACGCACCTGCCCTGCTCCTGATCGCTTCTTCTGAGTAGTGATAGTGATCTACGATGTTTTCTCTGTGTGAAGTTGTTAGCTGGGGAAGTTGTCCATTCTTAGACATGAAATTTGTATTGAAAAAGGGGAGAGAGATGTCACAACGCTAACGCTAGCAACTATAAAATTAAAAACACTTACTGTGTGCTCGTTATCGTTAAGCCATGATGTTCACGTGCGGCAAGACCCGTGACGAAGACGCAAGAGCAAGATTTTAGTATGCTTACACTAAATCTCTCCTCCGTATCCATCTCCAGTAGCCAAGGCATCTCTCCTTCCTCCTGCAACTCTCCTTGCATCCTTATCAATCTTGGGACAATCCACAATTGTATGCCCAAGCCCACCACAGAACGAACAACCTTTCGGTCCACCATCGGCTCCAACGTTATCAAGAGGGTCATCCATGATCATCAACACTGGTGGAATGCGCTGATGAGCCTCCTTCAATAGATGCTTCAAATCCAACAATGTCGTTTCCTCACAACTCTTGTTGATGAACGTTGTGGCAACACCAGTCTTACCACAACGCCCCGTACGACCAATTCGATGGACATAATTTTCGATTTCACTTGGCATATCAAAGTTTATGACATGTTGAATATCCGCAAAGTCAAGGCCCTTGGCAGCGACATCGGTAGCCACCAGTACATCCTTCTTTCCCTCCTTGTACAGCGAAATAGCCTCGTTACGCTCCTCTTGATCTTTTCCTCCGTGGATACTCACAGCCTCAACTCCTTTCAGTAGTAAATACTCGTGTATATCATCCACGTCCCCCTTTTTCTCACAGAAAATTACGACTGGCGGTGCAGTTTTCTGCAAGCATTCCAACAGATACACAATCTTTGCTTCTTGTTTGACATATTCAACTTCTTGGATGACATCCAAGTTGGCTGCTCCCGCCCTTCCCACATTCACCACGATTGGCTTGACAAGTGTCTTTTTTGCAAAATCCTGAAACTTTTTCGGAAATGTTGCAGAATACAAAATCGTTTGACGCTGATGATGAAAGTGATTCATAATTTCACCAACTTCCTCATCAAATCCAAGATCCAGCATGCGATCAGCCTCATCTAAACAAATGTATCGGCAGATATCAAGATTGATGGAACGTTTCTTGAGAAAATCACGTAGTCGACCTGGAGTGGCAACAACACAGTGTACGCCCTCATCATGGAATGGTTGTAGTTGATCCCTAGCTGACTCTCCCCCGATTAATAATTGACAACGAATCACTGGATAGGTTCTTCCTCCCTCTGGATTGTTGTTGGCATTTCGAATTGCGGTACAAAATTCACAAACAATGTCATAAGTCTGCCGTGCCAACTCTCTCGATGGGGCTAATACAATCCCCACGGGTCCTTCACCCGCTACTAAAGGCATGCGTGCCTCCTCTTCCATTGCTGCCATGACCAACGGCAAACTAAATGACAGGGTCTTTCCGCTCCCTGTAAATGCAATTCTGTGAAAAGTGGTGGAACAAGAGAATGAAAGAAATGGAATAGAAATGTCAGCATACAATCATATTTTGGGTAGCAATGTTTGCAATCGACAATAACAACACTTGCCCAACCATATCCCGTCCCGAAAGCGCCACAGTAAGCCCCTGCATCTGAATCGGCGTAGGCCGTCGAACATTTTTCGCTGCCAACACATCCAAACAAGGCTTGGGATATCCCATATCCCCAAAGGAGCGTATCGGCGGTGGACATTCCTCCCCCTCTACCAGAATATGCCACTTTTTCCGAATCTTTTCCCATTCATTCTCTCCCTGTTTTAGAATTTTGTTGGGACATCTCCAGGCTGTGGGCAGGGAGGATTTGTATTTGACACCCTCGGCTAATTCGGATGCTGCCTGAAGTGCGTTGGTTTGTACGTGAGAGGCTTCTTTGAGGATGCGCTCTTCGTCTTCTCGTCGTTGTAGGGCGGCCTGTTCGAGATTGGAAAGGTTTTGGTGTTGCTTTTTAAGGAGGGCGGCTTGTTGGAGCAGTGATGTGGCGGCTGCTGCAGTGTCTTCTTCCTCCACATCTTTTTCTTGCTGTTCTTGTCGGTTGTCAGATGATTGTTTGTCCTTTGAAGATTGTTGAGGTTGCTGATCATTCGTTTGATCTTTTGCGTCCCTTTCGCCATTATTATTATTGTTGTTGTCGGTCAAGTCGTCGGCATCTGTATTGTTAATATTTGTGGAGGTCCCAACCGAAGCTAGCGCACGTCTCGACATGGCCGCCCTCATTCTAGCGTTGGCCACGCCACTGTTATCGTTCGCACCATTACCAACCGTTTCATCAGTCCCTTCAGCGATATTACCACCACCATTCATCAACCGGAGCGCCTCTTCTCGCTCATTTCGCAATCGCTTGGCAGCCGTCGGTCGAATTTCAAGTGAGGAGGACACATCATTATTGTTTATCCCCTCGCCGCCTATGCCGCTCGTCTCTTCTTGCTCTCGCTCCAGCTGGCGGCGGCGGCGTTTAGCTCTCCATTCTTCTGCTGCTGCTGACATGGCTGAGGCTTGGCTAGAGATTGTACACTATTCCCTTGCATCAACACTACTATCTTCTGACGAGTCCACCGAGATCCTTATTTGTGAAAAATGAAGAGGAGAGACGACCTGGCGCGCCAAAAACACTCCCACGAAATACTCCTCTAGAATGTGAAAGTCACTCTCAAACTCAAGCGAGCGCCGTCTTCCCTGCAGGCATGGACCATCCAGGATGAATAGTTAGTACAGCTGCAGCACAAGTGTATTAGGGATGAGTATTATTTATGTTTATGAGGATGAGGATGATACTGTATATATATATACATACTTGGGACTTGGGTCGATACTTCCACTCAGAGCGATGCAGAAGAGACTTCGGTGTTGTGCATTTATGTACGTATTTTAAGGAGACTATTGCATTTATTCTGATGAAGGCAAGGTTGCAATGAAGAGAAAATTACTACCTACTCTACCATTTAAAGATAGAGAGCCTCGTTCACAGTCAGTCTTCCTTTCAAGATCTGGCGTCACCAAGACAGACCAGAAAGGTAAAGGACTTCTTCAGTCAATGTTTGATTCGTCTGTAAAGAGGTACTAATATTGTACTCAGAACTGAAATGAACAGCGTCGTGTATCAATAAGTAACCACCAGATAAGTACCCTGCTCTGTGTGCTCTGTGCCTTTTACCCCCGAGAGGCCTTCTCAAATCGAAGCGACAGGGAGGAGGCTGAGAAACGTTGAACGGCCCTACCCTGGATCCATACATAGGAATTAGTTAAAAAGTCTCCGCTCCAAGAAACAAGAAATCTCTTCTTCATGTCACAATAGCAAGCACCACCAGCAGCACCACACGGACAGAAAACAGCAACAACTGATTCTGGATTGGATATTGTATGAAATATTGAAATCAAAATCAATATATTCAAGATGGCCCAATCTGCCGAAGACTCTCCAGTAGAAGCTGCTGTTGCTGCACTGACTTGCAATGAAACTGATGCTTTGCTTCAGGTAAAGTATAACATTACAGAAGACGAATGGGATAGCACACGCGGCATCAAGAGTTTAAAACCCTTTCTAAATCTTCACATCCAAGACGATGTCGTAACGCCGTATTATGTACTCACTTCAGAATACGAAACGTTTGCAGATCTGACAGACTACGAGACGTGTCTTCCCAGAGATGAGTGCACTCAAGTAGTTGTGGGCGGTCTTCCTATCAACTCATTCACGTTATCTTTCGATGGGAGAGCCGTCGATATCGGCCACGAGTTTCTATTTGATGGAAGGAACCCGGTCACCTCAACTGAAGTGGGCTCTTGCACCAAGCCCATCTGCCAAGAGACAGAGGATCTTCTAGAGATTCAGTATTGGACTGGACAACATTCCTCTTTACCATGTTCTTTTCGTGTTGAGGATGATGACGGTAGCACTATTCTACACGGCGCACCATCAAAAAAATTTTACTTCCTCAATCAAACATATGCTTGCCTGCCAAGAGATGACGACGCATGCTACACATTCCTGATTGGTGGTCAGAACCAGATGGATAACTACTATGGGTACCCTCCACCGTCTTATTCCGTCCTTGTTGATGGACAGCTTGTTCGCAGAAGTGATAACTGGCTATTCGACTCGGTTCAAATTGGTGATAGCTGTAAGCCACGTTGCAATCAAGATGATGAATCTCATATTGAGTTCTTCATGTATGATAAAAAAATTGCTGATGTTCAAGAGGAGTACAAATACGAATGGGATCTCAGCTTCTCCTCAGCGTCGGTTTCAGGAGTAGTGTCCCAAGGACCTGGCATCTCGTCACTTGTTCACATGAGTATGTGCATTCCGAAGGCGAAGGGCAGCTGCTCAACATTCTTCATCTCAGCCCCAAATGTGATAAGGGAGGTAGATTGGGGGGATGGACCAAAGAACGAGAGAGTCCAGCTCAGACCTGTGTACACTCTGGCTATGGATAATGTTACTTATCGGAAGGTCCTATGGCCGTCGCCTGCAAGTTACGGAATGGGAGGTGATAACCAAACCACCAACATGGGAAGTTGCACTGTTGGTGCCTTATGCGATGAGCAGACTCAAGACTTGTTCAATCTTGAATTTCGTACGCCAGCAGAATATCAGGAGCTGTTGCATCCTTTTCCTGCCATGCCACGTGCGATGATTAATGATGGCCAGATCTATTGGAATTTTGGATATACCGAGTACGAGGATAATGATTGGGAACGTTACCAGTACCTCCTTCGAGGCAGTGACTATAACAATCGGGGTTACGATCTCGACTCAAGCTACGGAGTAATTGAGTGTGTTCCGAAGGACGACTGTGATTTGAGCTTAAACATGACACCAAGCTTACCTTCAATTGTTGAAAGCTATGCAGTGGAGAAAAATGGCATCCAACTAAATGATACGCAAAAAGTAGGCCCTTTATATGATGAAAAGTTGATGACGCAATTTGGTCAGAACTGTATCACAAGCACAAGCAACTCTTTGTCTGGAGGTGCCATTGCTGGAATAGTGATTGCATGTGTCATTGCTGTAGGCGCTGTTGTTGGCTTGGTTTGGTATAAGAACCGCCATAATGAGTCATCTCAGGCTGAGAGAGGGGATGTAGAAGTAGAAGAGACCAATGAAGGAGGAGGAGAACCCTAGACAGAAGTCTGACTTCACGCGTGGAGAATTCGTAAAAGGCCAAGTCAGTCTGGTCGAAATTTAGTGATTGTTTGTGAGATTTGATCTTAATGTGTGGAGGTAGCGATGTGACGTGCTGCCTCAGCCTCAGTAAAGTTAAAAATGAAATAGGAAATATACTCTTTGCTGTCAAATAGACTATAGTTCCTGCGCACGCATATGGCGAGGAAGAATGACTTTCAACTTGAGTAGTGGAGATAGCTGCAGCCACGCCTCTGTTGTGTAATCCTAATTAGTTACTACTAAGCAGAGAACAATAACGATCATGTTAGAAGCAAGATGTATGCTATGATATTTGCTTTCTATCCAAAGTGCCCAAGGCAAGGATAAGGAAGATACCTAAATAGTCCCGGTCTTTTCAAGTGAACGTGAACGGAAGAGATGAATGAGATGGGAACGAAATTTCTAATCAGCGTAGGAATTAGTACGGAATCAACTGGAGGAGTCCCAGAATTGAAAACAGAACTTTTCCAAAAGCGCATCGATTTGAATTTGGGCACGCGACGCTATCTACACACGTCAGTTACTATCTTCCACTCCAATAGCACGCTTGATTGCCTATCAAGTAGCAGCATCATGTCAATATCACGGCGTTGGCTGTTTCTGAGTCTCGTTCTGGTAACCGGCGGCAGTTCCACGCCGTCGCCGTCAGCTCCGTCTACACCACAAACAAAAAAGAAATGCGTCGACTTCAAAAGTTGTGAGAGTTGCAGCCATAGCTCTTGGGAGTGTCACTGGTGCTCTTCCGATAATACGTGTCATGCAAAAGGATCGCTGAAGGGATGTGCTGCCGGTGCGAATTGCCACGCTATTGATCGATGTCAGCGGACACAACCGGAAGAGATTGAGCATGGAGGGACGTTTTCAAGAGAGTCGTTTCAGGGTGTCAGTTTGATGGCTACTACATTCTTGTCGGTGGTAATGGGACTGGTTTTGTGTTGTTCCACTTGTTGTTTTGTTGGGGTCTCATGTGTAAAGGGTGTCGTGGATGACATGGTAAGGGATCCTGATGCAGATCTTAGCCAACACGATGATTTTCTTGACGATGATCGCTTGGAAAGACTTCAAACACCTCTTCTGGAAAATGGTGATATCTATGACACAACGGAAAGCAGCAGCAGCGGCAGAAATATCAGTGATTGCAACAACAATAGAAGTATTGCAGATGATGTATTGGTGACAACCGAGCAACAATCATCTGTGACACAGCTGTCAATATCATCCGTGGCAGTGACTCGATGTAATCCATCACCACCCAAGAAGAAGAAGAAGAAGTCCAGCGTGAAACACATGTACGGCATCTGTCAAATATTCTACCTTGTCACTATTTTCTCTACAGTCATATTATTCATTGTTGGCATGTCCTACGCACCACGGCAGCCACAGTACAATGTGTGTACAAATCAATTCGAGTGGAAATCGATAATTGAAGGAATGATCGGTCTCAAAATGAGTGCTTCGTTCGATCTTCTCATCTCTGTATACAATCCAAACCGATTTGAAGTCGATCTGAACAATGGATCAGGACAGTTTCATCATGACGGAAATTATGTCGGGTTGTTTGAAATTCCTCAGAGCAAGATATCCGGAAAGGCAATCAGTGATGTAGTTGTCAAGGTGACATTTTCACCAGACAAATGGTCGGCAATCGGTATGACAACTGAGTATTATCGAGGCACCTTGAAGTTTGTCCTTGGTGGTCATGCAAATGTTGAAATTCCTGCTTTGGGAAGCTACCAGTTCGATGCCAAGTTTGATGATGTCATTGTGAATGTGAATGATCCTTCCAAGGATGATACACACTTGTGTGCTTGTCCGAGCTGGAAGAAGAATCCTGGGCAGAGTCGTGATTGAGTGGCACACTGTTGTATATTAGAATAAATGATGTAACCGCAACGTAATTGTAACGCAAGAAGGAGAGGTGATCTGACAGGATCTGACATAAGTACAAGAGCTTTTTTCTCAAGAACACAGGAAAAGCGAAGAGAGAAAACCTCCGCAGCATTTCTTTGCACTTGAACCTTTTGATTTGGTTGCAAGTTGCACATCATGTGCAACCTACTTACCCTTTCATACGTGCCTACCATTGTTGCTCTCACTCCTGCAGTAATAAACCTGTAATAATATTATAATGTCGGCCCCCCCTCACTCGCAGAAGCCGGCCTCAGCCGCGGCAATGGACGCTCTGGATTTGGATGATTTGTTTCTGGAGGGAGACGATGGCCCGTCTCTTTTCGCGGACATGGAAATTGACTTGGGTGATATGGGAAACATATTTGATGCACCGGGCGGTGCTGCTGCTGCCGGTGGCGGACCATCTGGACCGGCTGCCAGTTATAATAATCAGAGGGGAGGGGGGGATCTGCTGTCTCAAGAATTTGGACGGCCGAGCAGTAATAGAGGGAAGCGGGTCAGAACGGCCAAAACAAATCCACATCTTCTCGCTGCCGCCGCCGCTGAGCAGGAGGGGGGAACTGAATCGGCACAAAAACGACAGTCGGCGATTCAGAAAGAATTGCAGAGATTGCAGGACTCCAATGAAATGGTCATTGACTCCAAGAGGAAGCGACGACGCAGCAAGAAAAATCAAGATGACAACAACGAGGACGCCAATAACAAAAAAGAGGCGGAAGCTGCTACCGCCGGAAAAGTGGCATCAAAGAAGAAGAGGAGAAACAGCTCCAAGACGAATACGCAACAAACAGCAGAACTACCGCCGCCCCAGCAAACCCAACCGCATTTGCAACAACAGCAGCAAGCTCTGCAACAAATCTTCCATCAAATGAACCCGCAGCAGAAAGAGAGGTTGCAAAAAAAGGCGGAGGCTATGGGATTAAATATCTTTGCGGCGTCGTCAACCTCGCCCACACCGCAAAATCAGTCACAAACCAACAACCTCATCAATCAGCAAGAAAATATCGCCGACTGCGGACTGCAACCGTCAACGACCTTTTATCCCTTTTGTGCATTACCTCCGGAATTAGATATCAAGAGAGGTCAGAAAGTTTTCCCAGTGTTGGAAAAAATCAATGCCACCTCTGCTCCGTCTTCTCATCACCATCATGCCAATACCGATGATGATCAATCAATGCACGCCTCGGCCTCTACACTTATTACTGCTTCAAGTCCTCTGTTTACCCTTTTTCATCAACACCTTGGCCTCATTCAAAATAGTGACCGGGGTATTTCTGATCTCGCCGAGGCCGTAAAGCTTACGAATACTTCCATGACAAGAGAAGGTGGAAAGAAGAAAATGGCACAAGAACTATCCAAACTTTTGACTCAGTGTCTGAAACAATCGGTTTTCATTAAGCAGAATTTGTCCAATCTAGAATCATTCGTCAAGGGAGGAGAAGCGAGTTGGAGTGATACAGATATTCAAAGTTTGTTCCCTGATAAAAACGCTACGGCGGATACTTCTGCAGCTGCATCCTCATCTCTTCCTTCTGGTGGGGGCATCATGGCTACCAACAGCAAAGATAAGACTTCGCCCGCTTCGAAGCGAGGGACCCCGAATGCCTCGTCAACACAGGCACACGGTGCTCCCATGATTTCAGTCAAGGTCAAGGTTCGTGTGCCGGGATGGAGAGATAAGAGTGGGGCAAGGTTGGTTGCAAAGCTTTCATGTCCGCCGGGGTGGAAAGCGGCTATGAACAGGGAGAATCTCAAGGCCGAAGCGAAGAAGTCTTCTTCTTCAGAAAATGTCCCCTCTCCCGTGTCTACAACAACCACCACCAAGTCTACAGCGTCACGAAAACGAAAGGCCAAGGAGAGTTCAGCATCTGTGTCGGCAACCAACAAGAGTGGGGCGGCTTCAGCAAATCGAGGGTCTGCCTCAAAAATTGCAGTTCCATTCGTATCCGTCCACCAAGATCAAGAAACCACATCAAAACAAAATCAAGATCACCAAGACCCCTCAATCCTTCATAACCTCTTCACTAAAATTCTTCGCCCATCAATATCGCCTGCGCAGCGTCGCGAACTCCTCGCAAATGAAATTTCCTCCACTCTTGCCAGGTTGGAGAATGCCAGAGTGACTCAGCAATGGACGAAAGCACGTAAAATTCAAGGTCAAATGAAGGCGTTGCAATCTGTTTACAAGGATGACATTGATATTGTCCCTGATATGTGCAATACCATTGGAATGTGGAGGTGGATGGAACATACTAATTATTTCAAAGACATTGAGGAAGAGGGTGAAGTATACCAAGAATTGGAAGATTGTCTGCACGAGGAAAAGGATGAGGAAGTGTTTGAATCAAAAGGAAGCATCTTGGAAGAGGGCACTCTTTGGGGCAGTAGTGCTTTGTCGGAAATGCGACGTGTCTCTACTGCTAGCACGGATGGTAATGAAGATGATAAAGACGATACAGATGGAATGAATGATGATATAGAGCCATCTCCATTGTTTGATCGACTGCAGTCTTTGTTGGTTGAGGTAGATGGCAGCGATGATGAAGAAGACGACGACGATGATGTGATCGCTAGCCTTCCGCAATTTTCTTCTGACCAATTCATCAATGGACCAGCTGGCGACAATGCCAGTGACAAGAATATGATTGATGTCTCTGCATTAACTCTTGACCAACGTACTTACATTCAGCTCCGTGCAGCCGGTCTTATCACAGCACCTCCTTCGTCTGTTCTGCAAAGGGCGTTGCCTGCGGCATCCACCAGTGACAACGAAGATTGCCAATCCATCGGTCGGATCTTAAATAATATGAAGATGCGCTTGTCAAATCTACAATCCGAAAGCAACAATACGAAAGTCACAGCCCTTCAACGCAAGGCCTTGTTGCACGTAAGACAAGCTCCAGAACGGAAACAGAGAGAACGTGACGAGGATGCTGTTTTGACGAAGTACAAACAGCTGCAAAAGATACAGAATGAGCAGAAAGAAGAGAAAAAGAGGTCGTCTAGTAGAGCGAGAGCTGGGTCGGACTAAGTTTGGAAGCCTCCTTAACATTCCATCTTGTGTACGTCATTCAGTAAAGAGCTATTATTCAACGAAACAACTTAAATTTAATAACTTGTCGCTTCCAAATATCCACTTATCCTAGACTACTAACGGTACAATAAGATAAGACAGGCGCAAATGAAATGTGCAGGGACAGAATTCGAGGTCGAGGCCTTTAGAAATTTCAAACGCAAAAATATCGATTTCGAACGTCCTTTCACCTTGAGGCCTCGAAATCGAATTCTGTCCCTGCACATTTCATTTGCGCCTGTCTTAGATATCTCTAGTTGCTGCATAACTTGTGTCGAAATCGCTACTGCCAATTATTCAATAATATGACAGTCGATTGATGCTCACCCTGTGGTGCTGCTGTCGCTTCGTCATGACCCACTTTATCATAGGATGACAATTTGACGCGTTGTTTGACAACAAAGCATCCTCGAGATAATTACGATGCACATACAATGTGGCAAGTAATAAAGAAGCCGATCCAAGTATAAAGCTAATGAGGATAGATGCTGCAAATGACACTTCTCGTGACAGGATGACCTCTGCTTTCCCCATGACGGAGTATATACTGGTAGTTGTTTGTGGTGCAATGATTACAAGAGCAGTCGGAATTTGTTAGAGAGAGTAGTAGTACAATCGAATGGGGTTCTCATGTCGATCTGTGATGCAAACCATCGTTGTTAGGAATAGACTTTTCGTCATGAACAAATGAATCGTTCCTGGCCTGCCTCACCCTCCAGTCATCTCCATATCCGATGCATAGAATAAACGACAATGAATCAAGAACTTACTTGTTGACTGAGCTTACTGTGCCAAGAGCGAGGCAAGTTGTGGCTACTTCTGCCTACTTACTAACCAGATGGGCTTCTGAATATGCTGGTGAGTGTGAGCCGACAGCGGGCGGAGAAGATGGAGGGAGCAAACCGCGAACCGCTCGGACATGAACAATGACCCCAAGAGATGACCTCAATGCCCAAATGACCTCGAGAGTATGGGTACAAAAGGCTCCAACTCCGTCTCAATCAATGTTGTTTACTCCATTTTGGATAGAAGCATCTCCATTCCCGAAGCGACAAGAAGACAGCTGGGTCCTCAGTGACCCGCCGCTCGTGAAAGACCCGCCCTGCTTTACGATCAACACACATCACCCCGGCCGCAAACACACCTCATTCACTCTTTGCAATCGAAGCAACTCAAAAAGCTAAGCAA
>CM060502.1:1502230-1613754 GCA_030544225.1 Skeletonema marinoi | reverse complement strand
TTGTTGATGTTCTCTCCTCCGCACTCATTGCGTCAAGAGTTTGAAACTGTGCTGGAGGAAGATGAAGGTGTCTTTCGGAACCAAAGGGATTGTTGATTTTGTCACCCCAATCTAAACCTCGGCGTGGTAAAACTGGACGAGTAATGTGCAGACTTTTCTTAACACCATCAACATCTTGAGGGATGCAGCGGTACGATTGGTAGTCATCAAGATTGAGTCTACATTCCAGGGGAAGAATGTAGAAGCCAGAGCAGACAACACTTGACGCCAACGTCCGAAACTGTTCATGACAATACGAGAGCCAAGAGATTGCTGCTTCACTCACATCATGCATGCGTTGTGAGCTCAAACCTTTCCGAATTGTTGTAACGACGCATTCGAATGAATATTCGAAATGAACATTGACACGAATTCAAATTCGATATCAGTAGATCAATATATTCGAATAAAACCAAAATCGAATTCGTTTTGAATATTTGCCAATATCGATTTACGTGTAAGGTGTAATTCGAACAAACATGGCAGACAAAATATTGACATCATTAGAAACATAAATTCGAATAGCATATCGAACAAAAATTCGGACTCACCAGACACAAGTAAAGCTTCCTCATTCGTAACAGCAGTGAGATTGGCAATAGATGCACCATGAAATTCAGTCCCAAACATTCTCCCATACTTTTCACACCACCACCCCATAGTATTCAAATAGAGAGCCACGATATTACGACCAATCTCAGTAATATTGTTTTTCCCAACATTAACATTCCTGCGATCACTGCTCCTTCCCCACCCAAAGAATGGGTTGTGATGAAGTAAAGCTTCTGGGAAATATTTATGACCGGGAGTAGCCAACCAGTATTGCATTGCTGTGATGTCTGCAAGTACGTCCTCGTTGCAAATGGGAAAGATTCGAAGTTGATTCTTGAGTTTCTGTAGCACGGGCACCATGTACGAAAACCATTCTGGAGAGGGATTTGCAACATTGACATCTTTGGGGAAAACACACGTAAGCTCTATTCGATGCCCGTAGCTTCGACCAAACATGTCATGAACGTCAGGATCAATCAATTTGCTGATTGTCTGTTTCAGTGAAGCAATTTGTTTTACCGTTGAATATGTTGATGAGTTGTCTCTTGTTCCATGGGACTTTGCGATGTGGATATGAGTTGCGTAGCATTTGACATTAACTACATTTGAAGCAGCTGGAAGACGCTTGGTGGATCCTTCTCCAAGGACAGGAGCAAAGGCAGAAGCAAATTCAGCGTTGACATTGTTTGCATTGGTGGTCTGAGTATGGTCACTGTCTGCATCCACAATGATGCTGTTCTGCTGGGTGTGAGCAGAGTGGTCGTGAAAGGGGGTGGGACCAAGGTCTTCATTGAAGTCAGGATCTTCAGTTGAATCATCACGCGAGATGCTGACACCACCGTAGCATGGCCTGTGCTGATGACGAGACATGCGAAGTTGAGTCTGTCCGAACAATGGCCTGTGAATCACTCGAATATTATTTCCAAGAATTCTTCGAGTTCGAAATGAGCACAAATTCGACCACGAAAAAGACATCAATTCGAATTAAATCACAAGTGTGAGTGTGATTAGAGTTGTTGATAAATACGAAAACAATGCACGCACAAGTTCGAATTCAGATATTGAGAAAAATATTCGAAGACATGAACCATTGCTTACCTCTTTGCTCCCTCGGAGTTCATTGCAGAGAGGAGGGTTGTGTGGATACTATCATGCAAACACATTGGTTCGATGATATATCCAAGATCGAATAAAACCTCACAATGGGGATCAGAGTCACGAAATGATTTAATACAATCGGCTGCTCTCTCCAGATTGGACTCCTTCATTGAATACTGGTAGGCACATACTGTTTGGATTTCAGCTTCCACCAGCATTTCAATCAAAGTCAGACCATGAACGCGCAACGTATGTTTGAGAAGAAATTTGTTGTTATCACTTGTTGGGTAATCGAAATGTTTTACAATAATTGACCAGAGATTCCACACATCGTGATCACGTATCCATATTTGCCAGGGCTCTTGGACAATACGGGTACACCCCTTGAGTCTACCATTCGGTTTGAATGGACCAAAGCAATGCAGAAATTTTCCATTTAATGCATTGGTCAACATCTGGGGTGATCCCGTCGCCTTTATCATATCAACATCACAGTCACTCAGCTGAATCTCCTTCAGGTTGTATGGAGGTACATCATGTTCAGATTGTAGACGTATGTCTCCAGCATCCTCCACAACAACCTGTCTAAATGCGCTCTGTTGGCGCTCTGACAAGGCACTGTCTTCCTCAGACATCATTTGTACAGTCTGCATAGTGTTGACATCAACAACAAAAAAGGTGTTAGATTCGAAAGATCGACGTGAATCGAATATAAACTGAATCTGAACACGAATTGAATTATTAACAAGTGACATATGCGAAGAGATGCAATGTTCGAAACAGAACATTGAGACAGTGACGCTTTCGAATTCGAATTTGCGATCGAATCGAATCGAATGTTGAATGTTGGTTCCATAGGAGGTAACTCCCTCCCCATCCACCCGTCTGCATCTTGTGCATGGAGAGAGACCTTCTCAGGCATGCGCCGTATTATCATTATCACATTGGCGAACAAACAATCAATCTGACATCAGCCATCTAAACCAGCAGATGCCTTACCTTAAGCCTACTACTGTGCTTCAAAATTATTACAATGCCACCCCACTAACAGATGATATTTATGATGACCTACTGAGACTTGCTACTGTTCTGTGCTGTGATGCGTTGAACTCGCTCTCACGGCTGGCGTTGTGGTGCTAGAGAAGAGGAGTGACTGCACCGCCACCAGTCGATGGTCGTGAAAAACCAAAAAGACAATTTGCAAAATCTCAGAAAGAGAGAATCAGATGGTTGGAACAAAAAAGAACACAGGCCAAACGAATTCAGATTTCTCTGAGTGCCATATCGGAAAAAATCGAGAATTCGAATTTGTCCAGTTCGCTCGGCAATTCGCATCACAACTGAGATGAGGAACAACAAAGAACAGGCCTATCATACAAATCAGAGTTCGGATAAATTCTAATACCACTTCGAAATACACGATCGAATTCCTCCGACGCTTCTTGTGCGGCAACCTGAGCGCCACGACAAAAAAAGTGCACATCGCAAAGACACAACAAGCAAGAGCACGACGACGAGCACAACACAACCGACAACAACAATAACAACCATGGTAAAAACAAAAACAGCATATCGAAAACAGACGGCGGCGGCGCTTGCTGAGGACTCTAGTGATGAGGATAGTCTGGAGGACGTTGAGATTGCGTGCATGCCAGTGATTAAGAGGGGCAGGATGGAGGGTACAGTGCCACCACAACAAAAAATTAGACTCATTTGCAAAGCATGTATGATGCATGAAGGGGTTAACCATCCTAGACCTTTAGCAGTTGGCGCATTCGACAAACATGAATACCATCCTACAGAGCAGAAGAAGATGAAAGATGCATGCCCGGCATCATTGCCTCTGCATATGATAAAGGATCTCGGATGCCATAACCGTGAGTGGTTCATTGCCGCTTTTGGGAGCAACTATTCGGATATGACAGCGGCAGATATGGAAGCTGTCGCAGGGTGGATTGATCCGCGGTATGATATTTGGGATTGGGACTTCAACGGGACTCGACTTGCTGACTGGAAGGAGAGGCGAGCGGCAGCGGAGAAGAAGAGGCAGGACGAAGAATTGGCGACAGCACAAAAGGTTGGTGAGAAGAATGGTATGGCAATGGTTGACGTTGACAGATTGAAGAAACTTGAGGAATGGGAGAAGGCACAGGCAGCGGCGGAGGCGGAGAAGAGCAAGTCAGACGGTAAGGAGGGAGCAGAGGCGGCGGCAAAAGAGACAGAGGAGAGCAACTCAGACGATGAGGGGAATGAGGTGGTTGCTACCAATAATAAAGATGATGGGGAAGGAGATAATTCAGAAGAGGAAGAGAAAGAGGAAGAGATCAAGAAGAGGGGGAATGACAATCAAGAGGGTGGTTTGCGTGCAAGTACTAGGAAGCGCACCAAAGTGATAAATGAACACTAAAATAGTACATGGATAAGTAGTTCGAGCCAGCTTTTCGATTTGCCACAAAAAATGACTTTGCATCGAATTCGATATTGGTTTGCATTCATATTCGAATTGGTATAAGCGCTACTAGTTGGGCTCATAACCTATTAGTGTTACACCCTAGATTCGAAACATTGATTCGAACCAAGATCGGCAATGTTGTCTAAGATATTAGATATGAATTCGAACCTGTATTCGAATCTTTGATTAGAACCAACATCGACCAATGATGTCGGTGACAATAGATACGAATTCGAATCGAGATTGATGATATTTTCGAACACATCAGATTGACACCAGTTTATGCATATGACATACCAATACGTTGTAATACTTATACATGGCAATAACCAATTCAAATTTACGATTCAGATTGTATATTCGAAATAGCGTTGGGCTCATAACCTATCAGGGATAAACCCTATTATCGAAACTGCCATTCGAATTAAGATCAACAATGTTTCGAATACTGTCGAAGACAATAGATTGCACATGCTGACATATGTGGGCAGAAGCAATTCGAAATACGTAAGATACACAATTCGAACTTGAGTTCGAATCATGGTTGACAAAGATTTCGAAGACGTCAGATTGAGACCATTTCATGCATGTAATATACCAATACGTTGTAATACTGCTATTTGGCACTTTATGTAAGAACAGACGCATGTTGTTTTCAGTCTAACAAAAATTCGAATGATGTCTTCGAAGAGAAGTGACACAGTTTTCGAAAATATTTCACTTCTCTCTTCTACCTTCTTCTCTTCCACCCTAACACCCACCCTAAACACAAACACCCGCCCTAATCACCACACTAACGCAAAAATCTATCTCCACAACCAGATGGAATTAGAACATGGTTCAAGCGGTCAAAAGTTGCGCTTAGGGGTGCTGATGAGATTTAATCACTTTTTGGTATGGGGTTTTCAGACCAAAAAAGAGTTATTCCAAAAGGGGATAACCCTAGCAGCAGCACCAGCGTGCAGCAGATGTACATGTCACCCTTACGGATAAAACAATCACCAACTGCTTAGCAATGTCAGAAAGGGAGAAAGAAAACCAACACCGCTGGCTCAAAATGCAAGCTGAAAACGCAGCAATTCAAGTAAGATTGGAAACGCTGATCATCGAAACCAACAGAGGAGGATCACATCCAACTCCAACGAAGCGTGGGGGGAGAACCGCGGGGGGAGAGGTCAGAAGGGATTACTATCAGCTTCCGTCAATTTACCGGCAACTCAACAAAGCATGTGGGGAGAGTGTGGGGAGAAGCGTGGGGGCGGGAGGCCAGAAGCTCCGTCCGCCAATAAAAACCAGAAACTGGTTTATTTTCTGGGCGAATAGTGGCATGAGAGAAGAGACTAACATCATATCCAAAAACACTTCAGCGCACACTCATTGAAGAATATTGAAGAATCAAATCAACTGAGTCACCGATCCACCACACTGCCATACAACAATTAGCCATCACTATCAAACATCATCTTCAGGCAATCCGACATTCCAAGCACACAACAAAAACAGCAGCAGCAGCAACAGCAACAACAACAACAGAGTGCACAGATCTATGTCACCAATCACAAACTGGAACACTCATTCGAAGATCGAATTCAACTAAATCACCCGACCACCAAACTGTGATGCAACAATTAGCCATCACTATCGAACATCATCTTCAGGCAATCTGACATTCCAAGCACGCAACAAAAACAGCAGCAGCAACAACAACAACAGAGTCACAGATCTATTTACATGACATGCATTTTCGCAGCAGATATCTGAAAGGGAGAAGCAAGACTGCCACCACAATGCTCGAAATACAATCAAAATGCCGACAAAACATATCAATTCAAACGATTTCGAGAATGCGGAGCATCTAAATTGCTCTGTTTCCTGTATCTCTTTCTCGAAATGAGGGATATAGCCAAATAAAAAGTGCCTTTAAGCCAGGTACTTCTCGCTTTCTATGTAGGAATCACTACAAAACCTACGCTGGTATGGTCTACAGAGCCTCTACGTGTCATTCAAGATTTAAATCTCCTAAATCCTTCGTTACTAATTCCTACGTGGTTTCCTGTAGAATTGAGTTGGCTCGTTTTGGCTCAAACCCTGTATATGGAAATGGAGGCACCTCCGGTTCCCCGGACTCCGCTTTGCTGCATCTTACCGGGGCCCTGAGGGCCGATCATCTTCGGTCGTGGTCGACTCGAAGTATGGGGTAATTTTCCTAATATTTAAACGTTCGCTGATTGAACCTTTTTGTATCCTGACAGTTCCATTAGTGTAGACCTCGGTCACCGTATAAGGCCCCGAATTGCGCTCATCGGCTTTAGGAAGCCGCTCACCATTAATGTTTTTAATGATGAGACACTTACTACCAATTTTGTAATCAAAGGGTAGACGTCGGTTATTTTCCCTGACGTTGTCTCTGTCCACTTGCAGTTGTCGTCGACGGCCAATTTCATCCCAGTCGGCTACAAAAGGAATGTCAAATAACATGTCCCTTCCGAAGATAGCAGCGCCAGGTGTCGACTTGAGCACAGTGTGATGTGTTGCCCGTATTGCCCACGCCATGTTGGTGATCCATTCGTCAATACGTTCGGCTGTTACCTCTTCGAGTTCTTGGAGTCTCGAGGTGCGCATCATACTGTTGATGACACCATGCACACGCTCTAGAATAGCGTTTGCCTGAGGATTTCTACTGGAAGTCGGCTTTCGACCAATTGAAAATTCTTTGCAGAGTTGCTTTAGGTGGAGTTTGAACTCGCCCCCATTATCACAGACGACGTAACGAGGTCGCGGATAACGACTTAACCAGTGTTTATTAAACAGACGTGAAATCGTGGCGGAGTCTTTGTCAAGGATCTCATCTTTGTACCACTTGTCTTGTTTCTTGTCGTATTTGTCGACGATTTTTGTTGGTAATTCTGCGATCTCAAACCATCCCGTGGCTGGATCAATAATTGTTAAGCACATCACTTCCATAGTGGTACCGTTGTGGTCAGTTATTTCGAATGGTCCGATGAGATCTACACAAACGGTGTGCCACGGTCGAGTGATGGCGTCTTTTGGTGGAAGCTGGCCATATTTAAGCTTGCGCGTCTTACCCTTCTGACATCTGGGACAGGTCTTGACTAGTTCCTTGATCTGTGTACACATACCGTGCCAGTACATGATCGAGGCAATGGTTTCCTCCATCCTGTCTCTTCCGGGGTGCTGGAGGTATTCATGGTACCACCAGAGCACTTTCGCTTGCAACGAGGCCGGAATGACAAGGCGTGGTTGTCGAGAGTCGATGCTTTTTACTAAAACTTCAACATCATCAAACAACATCAATTGGAAGTGGGAGTCCTTACGCGATTGTGAATCATGATGAACAAAATAGTGCTTCCATTTTGGGTCCGCACGTTGGGCCTCAGCAATCTCGCTAATCGTGACGGGATAGACGGAGTCATCCTGAGTCTCGGTGTTCGCGAAAAGGTGTGCCATAACGTTCTTAGAAGGCTGTTCTGCGGCAACTCTCGACTGGCTCTAATACACCAATTTTTACGAGTCTGTCAATTTCTTTCTTGATTGTATCGCGATGGATACGAGGCACAGGGAAGGGATGGCCCCTCCAAGGCGTTGCACCGGGCTTCAAATCGAAATGGATTTGCTGACCGTCCCACTCTCCTAAAGTTCCCTCAAACATCAACTCATGCTTTTGGAGGAGTTTGAGTAAGGCATCTTGTTGATCTTCGGTGAGATGTGGGCAGTTCTCATGAACTAGTTTAGGCAAGTCTGCCTTTTCATACTTGGCATCAAGAATATTCAGCGCACGTGCAGTTTCCTCCTTGGTTGACGAAGGTTCCGTTGCTTCGCGGTAGGTGTTGTACAAGATACGTGTATTCTTTAGCTCGTCGTGCGACTTCATTGGTGCTTCCTGTCCATCAATAGTGATGATTCTTTCAGTAAAGTTAAGCAAGCAATTCCAACGGGCCAACGTCTCAATCCCAATAATAAGATCGTACGTTGGGTTATCATTTACAGAAACAATCTTTACATCTGCATCGCAGCTGAAAATCTTGCTCTGAGAGAATTCAGGGAAGAGGAGTTCCATCTTGGCAACATCCGTCGTATGGAAGACACCATTGGAGGTACTCCACGAAGAACGATGGCTCTTCCGAACCGCTGTGTATTTTAGAAAGTCTGATCTAGTGAGGAACGCTATGTCGCCGTCACTGCCAGAGTCTAAAAGGATACGCAGAGGTCGAGTTCTCTTATAGCCTTTTTTGAAGATAGGGCAGCCAAGAACAACTGTCTTAAGGCCGATCCCTTTTCTAATTTTTGCTTTTAGGGTTGCGTGTAGAGACTGTCTACCGCTGTAATCAATACAAGTGAGCTAGTTTCGGTCGGCATTTGAGGCATGTGACTGACAGCTGAGTGAGCGAGCTTGCGAAACTGGGCCCGAGGGGCCCCTGCCATCAGCTTTTAGTATATTTGTGCATTGTTGTTTGTTGTTGTTGTTGTTGTTGTGTTGTGTTTATTTTACAAAGTAATGTGTCCATAAAGTTGCTCTGCAATAAGAGTGGTAGTAACCAGCTGCTTTTTCTGTTACTGTGTTGTCTTTTTTGGCTTGAGAGAGAGGGTCTTCAAGTATTTCAAAGCCTTCTTGACTGACAAATATTTTTCTCTCCTCTCTCCTGCTCCTGTTCTTTCCATTTTAAATTATTCTAGTTATAGATATTGTCTCGAAATTGAGCGTAATTATTTTTTTTCATTTTTATGTACCGTAGGATTATAGTATGGCAGGATTGTATTGGTGCCTAATTCTACTTATGACATTTCCCTCCTACTTTATTTTCGATGCCAATCGAACGCTTCCTTGTACTTCCACTCACCACTCGCTCCTCCGCTCCGCCCAACACAAGATCCCACAATGATGATGCTCTGTAACACGCAGCCATCACATCAACTACGAACAATATAACAAACCCACAACTTGTTCCGCAGATCAATTTTCGACGCTGAATCGGATGGCACCATGGGCGGCGGGTGTTATTTGACGCGTCATTACGAAATCGCCATTACATCACCGGCGGATGTTTATCCCAACCGTCAGCAACACAGCTTGGGCGTCGAGTAGGGATGTCAGTAACGATCAATATGCAGCACTCACGATAACCCCGTCTCCTCACAGGCATTACTCCGTGGATGTCACCGCGCTGTGCCGTGTGCCATTTTCAACACATCATGGACTCAGTTGTCAGTTGGTGATGTTGAGCTATTTTTTTTTACAACCAATCAGAAAATGTGTACTGCTAAAAGTAAACGGATACGATCGAGGTAATAATGAGTGGGGGGATCCGGATACCATACGATGTGGTAGTGAGCTTGGTATGGTAGCAAGGGCGCTTTTGTTTCATCGATACAATACAATAATTGACCTACATACTATTATTTGGATGTAATGAGAAGTACTACATGAGGAGTCGATAGTCAACTACACAATTTTATGCCGTCATGCATGGCTTCCTGCACTGAACAAGTTGGTACTCTTCGGTTCCGCACACTGATGGAAATTCAATGCGCATGAACTACCATGATTGTAAAGTATTATCTGACTCATGTGAGTTGCAGACGCAGATGCATCATGTCGAATCATAAAAAAGCACATGGCGGGTCATAATGTCGTGATAGAACAATAGTTTCATCTTATTAATAAAGATGAGATAATGGTGTATTAATTATGATGCATAGGAGCAGTTATTGCTATTCTATGTCAATAGTGTTGTCTCTATCAAGTGGACAAGACCATGATATACGGTGGTACCTGACTTGAGATGGTTTTTCTTCTGTTGCGTGTGTACATCATTAAACATTCAAAACGATCAAGAACCTGTCGCCGCCGACATCATAATCGGTGTCCTCATGGAAAATAGAGTCGGACAGTGACGTATGTATGTAGTTATTTGCCGTATAGGGTCGTTACTACCAACGTTTACAAAGTATATCCCATGGTGGAGGTGTGTTTGGTGGTGAGTGATGTGTGATGCCTTTCAATGAGAAAAGAGCTACACAAGGCACTGTCAATTTAAGAAGCCCTAAAAGTAAATAGTTTGGTTCTCTCGTCTGACCATCACCTCAATCCCTTCCATGAAAATCGAGCAATTGCATGCTGGCCGAGAACTGCTCACTCACGCAGCACTCACACAGGACTCACAGTTCCTTTGTGGTATAATCAATCGTATGACCTTAGGGGAGTCCTATTATCCGGTATCCATTTTTGACCCATCTGTCTCAATTGAAGTTGAGGAACCCTGGTGTCAAGAAGTGGTGTCAACATCAACAGCTGAAAGTAGCTTTGTGCTGCACTCACCGAATAAACAAAGTCGACGACACAACAACTCATGCCCATTCATTGCCATCATAGTCACTTGGCAGCATCAGCATAACCATGGCGAAGCAAACCAGCAGCACTACACCTGCCGCGGCCGCAGCGGCAGCGGCCACGCCGTCCCGTCGGCGTCGGCGTCGGGTGGGAAAGGAGGGCAAGACTCGTAGTCGTAAGTTGAAGTTGAAGGTTGTCACCTCCCTTGATAAGAACAAAAAGATCGAACTCTTTCCAAAAGCCGAGACTATCACTGGTACCAATGCCGCCGCGGCTGCAGTGGCCATGTCGCCCCTTCGGAAGGGAAAGGAGGGGAAGAGTCGTCGTCGTAGGCGTAAGTCGAAGTCGAAGGTTGTCACCTCCCTTGATGAGAACACCTCCCTCGATGAGAACCAAAAGAACGAACTGGTGAAAGCCGAGACTGTCATTCATACCAAAGAGGATAGAAAGGCTTCGAAGGAAATCATCCGCTACCTTGTAATGTTGGCAGATTGGTCGACTTGCAATCAAGTATTTGTCACCAGGATGCTCTCGATGGGGATAGTCAACCCACATCAAGCTCTCCCGAAGAAAATTCACGATAAAGTGATGCTCCTCTTGAGCTTCTGTTCGACCAAAGAGCTCATCCACATCCTATCGTCAGAGAAAAGAAATAGTGCAGCTGCATATGCTGAGCAAGCTACAGCTGACAGCCATAGACTAAGAACTGCTGTTAGAGATTTCTTGAAAGGAGTGATAGCTACTAATGCAGCAGTGGAAAGGAAAGCAATGGCCAAACGCTTCAAGGCCAAGGCCGAGGCTGCGGCTAAGAGCAAACGCAAGGTTAAAGTCACCAAGACAAAGACAACGAAGAGGGCAAATGCAACTGCTAGGTTGGCACAAGCTTCAAGTGGTCTGGCTGTCGCAGATGGAAAAGAGGGCAGGGGGCGTCCCCGCACATATCCCTCAGCACTATTTTCAACAACAACTGAATCTGAATCTGATGAGTAAGTTTCTATGAAAGTTCCAGCTCGACGAATTTTCTGTAGTACCCAGGATTTTTGGTTCTCGCTCTCATCTCTCATCTCCCTTTTTTTCAGATCCACAACAGCAGCAGTGGATAAGGCTAATGAGTGAGTTTCTATGAAAGTTCCAGCTCGACGAATTTTCTGTAGTACCCAGGATTTTTGGTTCTCGCTCTCATCTCTCATCTCCCTTTTTTCAGATCCACAACAGCAGCAGTGGATAAGGCTAAGGCTAAGCACAACAAGGCCAAGGTTGTGGCCAAGGCCAGGAGCAAAGGCAAAGGCAAAGGCAAAGGCAAGGCTACACCAGTCACCAGCACAAAGACAACAAAGAGGGCGACTGCTGCTATTGCTAGTCCTGATGGCAGTGGTTGTGCAGAGACTCTACCCAAAAGCAAGCGAAGCAAGAACAGCAATAGTAGCGCGGCTCACCCTGACCGGATATTCCGAGATACACAGAAAACCCGTCAGGAAATGATAAGAAGAATGCCTGGAATGGCTAGCATGGGTGAGTTGAAGAACAGCAGAGGCAATGATGACAGTGTTACTGATAACACTGGACTAAAATTTGACATGACTTTTCTTACTATTTGGATTCTTCTCTTTGTCTTTGTAACCATCTATGATGACAGAAAGGGTCAATGATCGAATGCGCAAGTGGGCGCCGCTCATTGCAAAGGAGTTGAAGATCAAGCCACTCATTCGATGGTTCGTCATGCAAGAGGTGCAGGAACAAACTGGTCAAGGGGACCAAGATGAAACGGATTACTCTACTCTAGTTAACAAGATCTATAATAAGATGTACCGGCCACCAAACCACCGTGTTGTGATAGTCGACAGCGAGAAATACAATACACAGTTGGGCTCCATTGTTGATTTCAGGCAGCAAACTAATGAATTCGCTGTGCAACTAGATAAACAGCCTCCTGATTCGCAGAGCGATACTTTGTTTGTTGTGTCTCCAAGCCAGCTAGAAGATATCGGAATTGGGAAGAGAATGACAAGTTCTCTTATTAGAACCATGGACGTGGATGTAATGGGTAGGAACGCGCAAGAGGTGATCCATGTAACCATCGATAGGGCTGTGATTGATGGTCTCTGTTCTTTTGGTCTGCAGCAGGTGATTCAAAGCGAACAGGAACGCCTTGAGCTGACAAGCTACTTACAGAAATATGGTAAGGTAAAAATGGATCGCACTGTTCAAGAACAGAATCAGTCTTCTAGCTGGGTCACAGCAGAGACCGATTGCCTGGCTAGTGATCCGTTTCATCTGCCATTCAGCACTGTGGATGGATCATTGGTAAAAGCGTCTAATGGATTGGAGGAACTCTCTTCCCGTCGATTGGGGCTGGCTACCAACAGCTCGTACTTTGAACATTCTCTCCAAGACAACATGAGAAACAATGGTCGGTTGATCATCGAGGGGGCGGACCAGCAAACACTCCTACCTGGAACAGAGCTGAGCCAAGCTATCGTCCAGCTGTTCATGTCATGGATTACAAGCAAGAAAGCCGCGAAAATTGATGTCGAGCTCGAATCAGTGCATGCATTTGGAACCACCTTCGTGAGAGACCTCTTGTCAAATGGCTACACAAAATCCCTAGAGAGGCATACCAGAGATGTCAATATCTTTCAGAAGACTCTTCTCTTGTTCCCAATACAAGCTGACTCAGAGCAATGGTCGCTCTTTGCTGTTGTGAATCCAGGACGAATCCAAAAAACAAAATTTGGGAAAAATCCCAAAGATGAGGTCTGTTGTATGATTCGTTTAGATCCCATGGGCTTTATGAGCTCCAGTGATGACGCAAACGTTGCAAACCAGGTGAGAACGTTGCTGAACAGGGAATGGAGCAGGTTATGTAACAACGGCTTGGACGTTAATCAGATACCATTTAACAAGAGGAGTATGCCAACACTGAGCCCATCCACTGGTAAGTGCTGCCGTTATAGATCATTACCTGTTGTTGCTGTCTGCTGTTGTTGTTCAATGACTAACCTCGTTTTTGCCATCACCAACCGCCTCACTCGCAGTGCCAAAGCAGGAAGGCGCCTCCCAAGAAACAGGGGTCATCATGTGCAAGTATGCTTCTTGTCTCATCAAGCTAACAGGGGAAGCGAAAGTCATCAGGTCCGACTTGGATGATGGACTGAACATTTTCATGACAAGGGGGGGTCATTTTGCTTTTGATCAAGCAGCCTTGACATGCTTACGCATGGAGTTGCACACACTTGTGGGCAACATTAGAGAATGCTTTCAGTCTCAAAGGAGGATGAGCAGTGCAGAGGATGATGTCGATTCGGTAGGCTCCTCCTCGTCTCAGTCTGCTGCCTCCTATCCATCAACAGGAGCAGAAACAAAGTCAACATCGGACAAAACGTTTTCGACCGGAGACTTGTCGCAACAACAAACAGACTTTGCTGCATTCAGCTCGGAAGAAACTAGCGAAGAAGAAGACGAAGCGAAAGGGGGAGGAATGTCCGATGACGAGGTTTGCGATGAAGATTCATCACTGAGTGCTCGGAGCTCACCAGTGCCTACAGAGGCAGATGCAGAGGAAGTGGAACAGGAGAGGACGGCCAATCATGCAGCTGGGCAAAGCAGATGGTCACGACCAAGGTCTGGCAATGGCTCCTCTTTAAGAACCCAATCTGTGCGATCAATAACAGCAAAGCGGAAACAGTCAGCATTAAACAGACCCCGATCGGTCAAGACTTATCTAAAGTGGACAAGAGTTGATCTGAGGAAGAATCGTTACAGAAATGTCAAGGAACATGAGAAAAAACAAATGAGTTACTTCAAGGCTGCAAAAAGAACCATCAACAGGTACTACAAAACATCGCTGGAGTATGGCCACCTTGATCGATTCTACGAAATTGCTATGCACACAGCTACAAGCAGGAAAGAGTATATCAAGCGGAGCAGAACTCTTCGGAAGGAGCTGGCCAGGAAAAAGAAGACAGCGTCGCGACTGAAAATCAACATCCCACTGAAATTCATGGACAACAACAAATCAGGAGAAGAAGGAACAAAACAAGGTACAGCTCGGCAATTTCTAGTGAGGGAAAAGATACTGCAATTTGAGTACAGAATGAATGATCTGCACGTGTGGACTTGTGCAGCTTGTCGGGAAAATATGCTAGTGTTCAACGGTGATAAGACACAGAAGGCTGTAAAAGACCAAAAAGAAGGCAAGTGGGTGTGTCCTCGGTGTGTTGAAAAGCGAAGGAATAAAAAGGAATTTGTGGACTACCATTTAGAGAATAACCTTCACCCCATTTGGTATGAACGCTCTGATGATGGGAGCGAATTCAAGCGTGACGAGCAGGGCAATAAAATTATTCGATACGACATTCCGGAACCATTAGCAGCACTGAACACTGCGGAAAGATTGGCAATTCGTCTTTGTGCACCAGTGGTTCCAGCCTTCCACATCAAAAACGGAGTCATGGGCCTGAAGGGGCACTGTGTGTGCTATCCGCAGGATATAACGGAGATGGTCACGGAACTTCCACACAAAAAGGATGTCATTGTTACATTCCTGCGCAACATAAGCAGCCGCAAAACTGGAGTGGCTTACTCTACGCATCTGAATATAAACAGGGTCAAAGTGCTAAACGCGCTGCGGTTTTTGAAACAGCATCATGCTGATGGATATCGGCATGTTGTCATCAATGAGGGCAACTTTGATTGGATGGAAGGGAAAGAAGAGGCCTCGCTTGTAACTGAGGATGCGTACCACACAAACATTCAAAAGAGCAAACGGCAACATGCCTTAGATGGAGAGGAATATGTATCTAAAAATCAGTGTGCCCAAGATGGCTTGGAAGATGATGGGGAGATAGAATTCTCTACGGTCCATCCAAACTACAACATGACACCACCTAACAAGAGGCAACGACAGAATGTAGAGACACTCCATGCAACAGCAGTAGAAACCAACCAGCAAGACAAGATGATGCAATTCCCGCCAATTAATTACGAAGCACCAATATGGTAAGCACCGCTCTTCTTGTTGACATAGTTATTTCTCTTGACATGTTCATCATGAACAACTAACCTGCTGTGCACTCCAACTGCCCATGTTGACAACCAATGTATACAGCGAATTCGATTCAACTGAGCAAATATTTGTCAACTCATTTCCATGGCTATTCCCTGGCGGGATAGGGGATATATACGACCAGCAGCGAGGGAAAATGAAACCGATCGAATGGGCTCAACATCTACTGAAGTATTGTGATGGACGATTTCTGAAGGACCAGATCTTTACATTGTACGTCTTCAATATGGTTCAGAGGCACATCAACAATTCACAGGGGAACTACTTTTTCACAGGGCCTCATTTCCTGGGTAAGCAGCCTCCAACTGTTGAAGAGTTGCAGGAGCAAATCAGGCGAGGTGATACGTCGTTCGTGCATAAATTGCGGTACTTCTCAGCAGGGATCAGGGGGAGTGACAGTTACTGGTGGCAGAAGCGGGACGAACTGGAGTCATGGATAGACTACCATATAGCCAACGGAAACGGACCTCCCACAAAATTTGTCACATTGTCCTGCGCAGAAAATTGGTGGCCTGACCTGCGAAGGTTGCTGATTGAGCTGGAGGAGAAGGCTGGTGACCAAAAGCAGGTGCGGGAATTGAAGCGTGGAGGAGTGGCTGCCATGAGCAAATCGGCCAAGCGTTTCACTTACTACGTCAACGATTTCTTCATCAAGAGGGCCAAGGTGTTCATGGACACGGTATTGAAGGACGGCCTGGGCATTGAACACTACTGGGCGAGAGTTGAATTTGCCCCCGGCAGGGGACAGATTCATCTGCATTTGCTAGCCATCAGCAATGATAAGGCCTACCTGAATAGTTTCTACAAAGCTAGGACGGAAAAAGAGAAAGCAGCTGCTCTGGAGAGGTACACCACCCAAGTCCTTGACATGACAGCAGATGTTGATATTGATGAAAATCACAAGGTGGACACCTCTAGGACGTCAAAGTCGCCCTTGCTGCGAAGATATTGCGAGCAAAAAGATGAAGATGACGACGAGGATTGCCGTCAACTGAGTCAGGAGTGCATGTGTCACAAATGCAACAATTACTGTCTGAAGCCAACTAATAGACAGCAACAGTGCTCCCCGCGAACATGCAGATCTCTGTTTGGCCAAGAATCAGAATTTGGCAGCCAAGACACGGAGGGCAGACCTCACCAGACAGTTTCTACTCTCTATGTGGACCACAGGAAGATAGAGCACTTCTTACTGCCAAGGACAAAATCAAAACGTGTTGTGCAGCATAGCAAAACCCTGCTCAAAGGTTGGAGAGGAAATGTGGACATCCAAATACTGGTGTACAGATCAGATCCAAATTGCCCTGACATTCGTGAGATAGAGAATGTGTGCAAGTATTGTGTGGCTTATGCAAGCAAGAAACACCACACGATGAAAGTTGAAACAGAAGCAATCCAAGACTACATCCTAGCGTAAGTACTTGCAATGTATTGTGTTATTGAAAGTTACCAGCCAAATTCAGTAATTCAGACACTAACTGTTATCCTTCAATCAGAACACATACTGGCAACATCGACGGGGTTCAATCTATAGCCAAGCGATCCCTTAACTGGATGTCCAGCCATAGAATGGTGTCAATTCAAGAGGCTGCCCATGAAGTGGGCCGGCTAGATCTGACCCTCTGTTCTGACAGCCTATACACAGTGAACTTGAACGCTGCCAACAGGCTCAGGAAATCAACCGACCAGCCATCTGACAAGGATCTCATGAATTCGTACGCCAAGAGGGACAGCTCTATGTACCACCTCTCACTAGAACAGTACTTTTACAAAGTCTGGTGCAATAAAAGTTTCATGAACAATGAGAAAAATTGCATAGACGAGGACACCAAGAGGGAAAAGGCTCGCGTACTACTATACAAAGGTCTGAATTGCAGACCAAGGTATCCGGCTGATTATGACTATGCAAGGGGGATGCTGATCATGCACAGACCATGGAGGCTTGGAAAGCCGCCAACACCAAACAGTAAGAAAGAAACAGTCGACATATTCTTGAGAATGATTGATCAGAAGGAACTGCCACAAACAGTAATTATGGAATACGATAGGGCTTACAAATACAGCAAGGAACGGAGGGTGGAAATGACAAGTCAAGAGGGGGTCATACAGGACGAAGAGGACACGGAAGAAATGGACGAAGAGGAGCGGCTCAATTTGATCCATACATCTAACTACACCAACGGACATTTGGATGGAGGTAGAAGTGAGGGGGCGGAGGACAACTTAGATCTAGGTGAAGATCACGACTGGTCAAACAGTGGCTTCAGCGAGCAACGAGATACTTCAATTGCAGGAGAGGATTACATTAGTAGCCTGAGGACAGAATACGCTCAATTGAAGGCAGACAATGCTGACAACCTGGACATACCAACCACAAAGGAAGGCAAACAATTCGAGTTCAAAGATCTTTCTAAAGAGCAACAGGCAATTGTGCTAGCCACCATTGACACGGTATGGAAATTCCTTTTCAATGACAAAGACTACGAGCCATTGCGAGCAACTATCACAGGTCTAGGTGGGGCTGGCAAGTCATTTGTCATCAAGGTGGTAACAACACTTGTTCGACTGTTGACACAAAGGAACGAAACTGTGCAAGTTGCTGCGCCCACAGGATCCAGTGCGTACAATGTGAATGGGTGCACCCTTCACAGACTCCTTGGTATTGACGTGAACTTTCCCACTAAGAATCTTTCAAGAGAACAAACAGACGCCTTGAAAACTCAGCTGCAAAGATTGATGGTGCTGATAATAGATGAACGGAGTTTGCTGAGCTGTCAAGTGGTAGCAGCAGCCGAGGATCATGCTCGAAATGCTGCGTTCAATGGCCACAATTCACAAGAGATTTGGGCGGGGATCCCAGTTGTTTTAACTTTTGGAGATGACTACCAGCTTCCAGCAGTAATGAACGATGGCATCCTCAATAGAATCAACAAGATCAACCTCAATGAACCACAAGCACCTGATTACCAACACAAGAACAAACAGATCAGTGACGAAGTGGGAGCTAGACTGCTATCACAGTGCCAGACAGCATCAGTGTTTGAACTAACAAAAAACTTCCGGGTGAAAGATGAACTGCACAGAGAATTACTAGAAAGACTTCGAACAGGAGACCCAACCGAATCTGACTGCGAAAGATTATGCAGCTTGCACTTCTGCAACTACACCAGCAATGAGCAAAAGCAGTACGTGCAAGATGTCGAAAGTAGCCCAAAAACAGTATGGCTATTCACGAAGAACGCGGACAAGCACAAGAAGAATATGAAGTGCCTCCTGGAACATCAGAAAAAGACTGGACACCCTGTTGCAAAACTCAACTGTCATTACCAGCAGGACAGAACCTACAACCGACCATCAGGGCAAAAGGGAGCAAGTGCAGGAGATCACTTCAACGGAAAGGCCATCATACGATCAAACCACCTTTGCATTGGAGCAAGAGTAACAATTGACACACTGAATTACGAACCAGCGCTTGGGCTGTACAATGGAGTGTTTGGCACTGTTGTGGAAATAGTATACGAGGACTCGGTTGGACCAAACAAGAACAATACCTACCACCTGCCGAAATATGTAGTTCTGGACATCCCCCAATTCAGACTGCCACCAGGACTGGAACCATGGGATAAAAATCATCCACAGGTAAGTCAAACAAAGTGGAGACAACAGATGAAACTTTCTATACAGCCACTCACCCAAAGTGCACATTCTGCTCACTTTTGAGGACCATCACAGCATGTTCCTGTCCCACCAGTACACACAAGATGTAAATATAGCAGAAATGGGCCATGTTGTAGCGTCAAGTACATGCCACTAACTCTAGCATATGGCGTAACGATACATAGATTCCAAGGATTCGAGGGAGGCAAAGACAAGCACGATCTGTTTCAAACAATAGTGGTTGACCCCGGCGATAAAGACTGGGAAATCAAACACCTGGGAACTGGATACTCAGCGGTGAGTAGAGCGAAATCAATTGGTTCTTGGGACACACCACACCCAACCGACTCTGCCTTACACTTCATTGGAAATGGATTATCCATGCATCGACTGCAAACGGGAAAATACAAGCAAGACAAAACACTGTGCAAAGCTGCAATAGCACGAAATGATTGGGTGAAATTTTTACACAAACGCGCCAGGCACACGAAGAAGCATACATTCAACAAGAAGCGACTGGCAAAGATAAAAAAAACAACATTTGCAAAGGCAACAGACCCCAACAACTACATATCGTCAACACAAGAGCTAGACCGACGAATATATGACATGATCACAAATCCGAACAAAAAATGGAAGAAGAAGAAGCAAAAAAAGTACATGCTGCCAAGACACTACTTCTCTTAACCATAGCCAATTCTACTTAAAACATGCCAACCGAATATTCCGGGATACACAGAAAACCCGTCACAACAGCCCTGCCACAACTTCACCTGACCATACCTGCCACATCGTTGCTGTCACATCAGACACAGACAATACTGAATTCCTACTCTGCCAATTTTGAGTACCAATTCCTACCTAGCTCAAGAGCACTTCTGGCACTGATAACCATCCCAATGGGTTTGCAAAATAGGCCCAATCATATGGTCCTACACAGCCTCTACACTGTGCAACAAATTTGTTGCCGTGACTAAGTGATCTCTTCCTCTCTTTTACTTTGGCAAAATGGGGGTTTATCTGTGCCATATAGGGTTAATCATCTGTGCCCAAGTTGCTCCCAAAGTGCTCCCACCCGGGGTGTATATAAAGAAGGCCACAAGTCGCCCCAGCATTCGCGCTGGGGGCCCCTCGGGCCGATTACAAGCACCGTTTATCGGCTCACAGGAATGGACTTCTTTAAATCTTTTTCTAGGTTTAACATCTTCATTATAGAAGGATTCATCTTCGGATACGTCCGTCATACTAACATCTGTGTTGGTGCTATGCCAATCATCCTATTCATAACTATCACCATGGCGCCGTACAGCCTGTCAGCGTGCCAAGTGGTGAGAGTGTTCTGTGCTGTAATGCGGGCCCTCGGGGCCTCTCCCATTATGTCTCTGGGAATTGTTTTTCTTACAGGGTATCCGACTGTAAAGTTGCTCTGCAATGCTATGTCATTGACTCTCTTCTCTAGTCTTTTGCTAAATTGTGGGTAAGTGTGCTCGCCCCCCGCCCCCTCTTCGTTTATGCGCGCGCGCGCCACGTTGCTTCCCAAAGATTTAATGCCCTCACGTGAGAGAGTATATCCAAGGTACTCGATCTCTGTAGCGGCGAATTTTGATTTGGCAGCGTTGACTTGCAACCCTGCGTCGCGCATCCTCTGGAGAACTTTATCTAATTTCTCCAGGTGGTCCTCAAATGTGTTGGAGGAGATTAACAACAGGTCGTCAATATACGCCCTGACATATTCCAGATCTTGAAATAAGGTGTTCATCTTTGCTTTGAAGATATCTGGGCTACAAGCCACACCCATCGGTAGACGCTTATAGCGATAGAGACCCCATGGAAACACAATTGTACAAATTTCCATTGTGGCAGGATCCAACCGGAGGTGATAATATCCCATGTTGAGGTCAATAGCACTCGCAAAGGTAAAACCATCGATTTGCTGCAATGTCTCGCTGATCTTAGGAAGGGGATAGGGTTTCCGTAAGATGCGTTCATTGAGCTTGCGAAAGTCCGTCAAGAAGCGCACGGAGCCGTCCTTCTTGGGAATCACGAATGACGGAGAGGACCATTTGGATTGCTCGACTGGCTCTAATACACCAATTTTTACGAGTCTGTCAATTTCTTTCTTGATTGTATCGCGATGGATACGAGGCACAGGGAAGGGATGGCCCCTCCAAGGCGTTGCACCGGGCTTCAAATCGAAATGGATTTGCTGACCGTCCCACTCTCCTAAAGTTCCCTCAAACATCAACTCATGCTTTTGGAGGAGTTTGAGTAAGGCATCTTGTTGATCTTCGGTGAGATGTGGGCAGTTCTCATGAACTAGTTTAGGCAAGTCTGCCTTTTCATACTTGGCATCAAGAATATTCAGCGCACGTGCAGTTTCCTCCTTGGTTGACGAAGGTTCCGTTGCTTCGCGGTAGGTGTTGTACAAGATACGTGTATTCTTTAGCTCGTCGTGCGACTTCATTGGTGCTTCCTGTCCATCAATAGTGATGATTCTTTCAGTAAAGTTAAGCAAGCAATTCCAACGGGCCAACGTCTCAATCCCAATAATAAGATCGTACGTTGGGTTATCATTTACAGAAACAATCTTTACATCTGCATCGCAGCTGAAAATCTTGCTCTGAGAGAATTCAGGGAAGAGGAGTTCCATCTTGGCAACATCCGTCGTATGGAAGACACCATTGGAGGTACTCCACGAAGAACGATGGCTCTTCCGAACCGCTGTGTATTTTAGAAAGTCTGATCTAGTGAGGAACGCTATGTCGCCGTCACTGCCAGAGTCTAAAAGGATACGCAGAGGTCGAGTTCTCTTATAGCCTTTTTTGAAGATAGGGCAGCCAAGAACAACTGTCTTAAGGCCGATCCCTTTTCTAATTTTTGCTTTTAGGGTTGCGTGTAGAGACTGTCTACCGCTGTAATCAATATTACAAGTGAGCTAGTTTCGGTCGGCATTTGAGGCATGTGACTGACAGCTGAGTGAGCGAGCTTGCGAAACTGGGCCCGAGGGGCCCCTGCCATCAGCTTTTAGTATATTTGTGCATTGTTGTTTGTTGTTGTTGTTGTTGTTGTGTTGTGTTTATTTTACAAAGTAATGTGTCCATAAAGTTGCTCTGCAATAAGAGTGGTAGTAACCAGCTGCTTTTTCTGTTACTGTGTTGTCTTTTTTGGCTTGAGAGAGAGGGTCTTCAAGTATTTCAAAGCCTTCTTGACTGACAAATATTTTTCTCTCCTCTCTCCTGCTCCTGTTCTTTCCATTTTAAATTATTCTAGTTATAGATATTGTCTCGAAATTGAGCGTAATTATTTTTTTTCATTTTTATGTACCGTAGGATTATAGTATGGCAGGATTGTATTGGTGCCTAATTCTACTTATGACATTTCCCTCCTACTTTATTTTCGATGCCAATCGAACGCTTCCTTGTACTTCCACTCACCACTCGCTCCTCCGCTCCGCCCAACACAAGATCCCACAATGATGATGCTCTGTAACACGCAGCCATCACATCAACTACGAACAATATAACAAACCCACAACTTGTTCCGCAGATCAATTTTCGACGCTGAATCGGATGGCACCATGGGCGGCGGGTGTTATTTGACGCGTCATTACGAAATCGCCATTACATCACCGGCGGATGTTTATCCCAACCGTCAGCAACACAGCTTGGGCGTCGAGTAGGGATGTCAGTAACGATCAATATGCAGCACTCACGATAACCCCGTCTCCTCACAGGCATTACTCCGTGGATGTCACCGCGCTGTGCCGTGTGCCATTTTCAACACATCATGGACTCAGTTGTCAGTTGGTGATGTTGAGCTATTTTTTTTTACAACCAATCAGAAAATGTGTACTGCTAAAAGTAAACGGATACGATCGAGGTAATAATGAGTGGGGGGATCCGGATACCATACGATGTGGTAGTGAGCTTGGTATGGTAGCAAGGGCGCTTTTGTTTCATCGATACAATACAATAATTGACCTACATACTATTATTTGGATGTAATGAGAAGTACTACATGAGGAGTCGATAGTCAACTACACAATTTTATGCCGTCATGCATGGCTTCCTGCACTGAACAAGTTGGTACTCTTCGGTTCCGCACACTGATGGAAATTCAATGCGCATGAACTACCATGATTGTAAAGTATTATCTGACTCATGTGAGTTGCAGACGCAGATGCATCATGTCGAATCATAAAAAAGCACATGGCGGGTCATAATGTCGTGATAGAACAATAGTTTCATCTTATTAATAAAGATGAGATAATGGTGTATTAATTATGATGCATAGGAGCAGTTATTGCTATTCTATGTCAATAGTGTTGTCTCTATCAAGTGGACAAGACCATGATATACGGTGGTACCTGACTTGAGATGGTTTTTCTTCTGTTGCGTGTGTACATCATTAAACATTCAAAACGATCAAGAACCTGTCGCCGCCGACATCATAATCGGTGTCCTCATGGAAAATAGAGTCGGACAGTGACGTATGTATGTAGTTATTTGCCGTATAGGGTCGTTACTACCAACGTTTACAAAGTATATCCCATGGTGGAGGTGTGTTTGGTGGTGAGTGATGTGTGATGCCTTTCAATGAGAAAAGAGCTACACAAGGCACTGTCAATTTAAGAAGCCCTAAAAGTAAATAGTTTGGTTCTCTCGTCTGACCATCACCTCAATCCCTTCCATGAAAATCGAGCAATTGCATGCTGGCCGAGAACTGCTCACTCACGCAGCACTCACACAGGACTCACAGTTCCTTTGTGGTATAATCAATCGTATGACCTTAGGGGAGTCCTATTATCCGGTATCCATTTTTGACCCATCTGTCTCAATTGAAGTTGAGGAACCCTGGTGTCAAGAAGTGGTGTCAACATCAACAGCTGAAAGTAGCTTTGTGCTGCACTCACCGAATAAACAAAGTCGACGACACAACAACTCATGCCCATTCATTGCCATCATAGTCACTTGGCAGCATCAGCATAACCATGGCGAAGCAAACCAGCAGCACTACACCTGCCGCGGCCGCAGCGGCAGCGGCCACGCCGTCCCGTCGGCGTCGGCGTCGGGTGGGAAAGGAGGGCAAGACTCGTAGTCGTAAGTTGAAGTTGAAGGTTGTCACCTCCCTTGATAAGAACAAAAAGATCGAACTCTTTCCAAAAGCCGAGACTATCACTGGTACCAATGCCGCCGCGGCTGCAGTGGCCATGTCGCCCCTTCGGAAGGGAAAGGAGGGGAAGAGTCGTCGTCGTAGGCGTAAGTCGAAGTCGAAGGTTGTCACCTCCCTTGATGAGAACACCTCCCTCGATGAGAACCAAAAGAACGAACTGGTGAAAGCCGAGACTGTCATTCATACCAAAGAGGATAGAAAGGCTTCGAAGGAAATCATCCGCTACCTTGTAATGTTGGCAGATTGGTCGACTTGCAATCAAGTATTTGTCACCAGGATGCTCTCGATGGGGATAGTCAACCCACATCAAGCTCTCCCGAAGAAAATTCACGATAAAGTGATGCTCCTCTTGAGCTTCTGTTCGACCAAAGAGCTCATCCACATCCTATCGTCAGAGAAAAGAAATAGTGCAGCTGCATATGCTGAGCAAGCTACAGCTGACAGCCATAGACTAAGAACTGCTGTTAGAGATTTCTTGAAAGGAGTGATAGCTACTAATGCAGCAGTGGAAAGGAAAGCAATGGCCAAACGCTTCAAGGCCAAGGCCGAGGCTGCGGCTAAGAGCAAACGCAAGGTTAAAGTCACCAAGACAAAGACAACGAAGAGGGCAAATGCAACTGCTAGGTTGGCACAAGCTTCAAGTGGTCTGGCTGTCGCAGATGGAAAAGAGGGCAGGGGGCGTCCCCGCACATATCCCTCAGCACTATTTTCAACAACAACTGAATCTGAATCTGATGAGTAAGTTTCTATGAAAGTTCCAGCTCGACGAATTTTCTGTAGTACCCAGGATTTTTGGTTCTCGCTCTCATCTCTCATCTCCCTTTTTTTCAGATCCACAACAGCAGCAGTGGATAAGGCTAATGAGTGAGTTTCTATGAAAGTTCCAGCTCGACGAATTTTCTGTAGTACCCAGGATTTTTGGTTCTCGCTCTCATCTCTCATCTCCCTTTTTTCAGATCCACAACAGCAGCAGTGGATAAGGCTAAGGCTAAGCACAACAAGGCCAAGGTTGTGGCCAAGGCCAGGAGCAAAGGCAAAGGCAAAGGCAAAGGCAAGGCTACACCAGTCACCAGCACAAAGACAACAAAGAGGGCGACTGCTGCTATTGCTAGTCCTGATGGCAGTGGTTGTGCAGAGACTCTACCCAAAAGCAAGCGAAGCAAGAACAGCAATAGTAGCGCGGCTCACCCTGACCGGATATTCCGAGATACACAGAAAACCCGTCAGGAAATGATAAGAAGAATGCCTGGAATGGCTAGCATGGGTGAGTTGAAGAACAGCAGAGGCAATGATGACAGTGTTACTGATAACACTGGACTAAAATTTGACATGACTTTTCTTACTATTTGGATTCTTCTCTTTGTCTTTGTAACCATCTATGATGACAGAAAGGGTCAATGATCGAATGCGCAAGTGGGCGCCGCTCATTGCAAAGGAGTTGAAGATCAAGCCACTCATTCGATGGTTCGTCATGCAAGAGGTGCAGGAACAAACTGGTCAAGGGGACCAAGATGAAACGGATTACTCTACTCTAGTTAACAAGATCTATAATAAGATGTACCGGCCACCAAACCACCGTGTTGTGATAGTCGACAGCGAGAAATACAATACACAGTTGGGCTCCATTGTTGATTTCAGGCAGCAAACTAATGAATTCGCTGTGCAACTAGATAAACAGCCTCCTGATTCGCAGAGCGATACTTTGTTTGTTGTGTCTCCAAGCCAGCTAGAAGATATCGGAATTGGGAAGAGAATGACAAGTTCTCTTATTAGAACCATGGACGTGGATGTAATGGGTAGGAACGCGCAAGAGGTGATCCATGTAACCATCGATAGGGCTGTGATTGATGGTCTCTGTTCTTTTGGTCTGCAGCAGGTGATTCAAAGCGAACAGGAACGCCTTGAGCTGACAAGCTACTTACAGAAATATGGTAAGGTAAAAATGGATCGCACTGTTCAAGAACAGAATCAGTCTTCTAGCTGGGTCACAGCAGAGACCGATTGCCTGGCTAGTGATCCGTTTCATCTGCCATTCAGCACTGTGGATGGATCATTGGTAAAAGCGTCTAATGGATTGGAGGAACTCTCTTCCCGTCGATTGGGGCTGGCTACCAACAGCTCGTACTTTGAACATTCTCTCCAAGACAACATGAGAAACAATGGTCGGTTGATCATCGAGGGGGCGGACCAGCAAACACTCCTACCTGGAACAGAGCTGAGCCAAGCTATCGTCCAGCTGTTCATGTCATGGATTACAAGCAAGAAAGCCGCGAAAATTGATGTCGAGCTCGAATCAGTGCATGCATTTGGAACCACCTTCGTGAGAGACCTCTTGTCAAATGGCTACACAAAATCCCTAGAGAGGCATACCAGAGATGTCAATATCTTTCAGAAGACTCTTCTCTTGTTCCCAATACAAGCTGACTCAGAGCAATGGTCGCTCTTTGCTGTTGTGAATCCAGGACGAATCCAAAAAACAAAATTTGGGAAAAATCCCAAAGATGAGGTCTGTTGTATGATTCGTTTAGATCCCATGGGCTTTATGAGCTCCAGTGATGACGCAAACGTTGCAAACCAGGTGAGAACGTTGCTGAACAGGGAATGGAGCAGGTTATGTAACAACGGCTTGGACGTTAATCAGATACCATTTAACAAGAGGAGTATGCCAACACTGAGCCCATCCACTGGTAAGTGCTGCCGTTATAGATCATTACCTGTTGTTGCTGTCTGCTGTTGTTGTTCAATGACTAACCTCGTTTTTGCCATCACCAACCGCCTCACTCGCAGTGCCAAAGCAGGAAGGCGCCTCCCAAGAAACAGGGGTCATCATGTGCAAGTATGCTTCTTGTCTCATCAAGCTAACAGGGGAAGCGAAAGTCATCAGGTCCGACTTGGATGATGGACTGAACATTTTCATGACAAGGGGGGGTCATTTTGCTTTTGATCAAGCAGCCTTGACATGCTTACGCATGGAGTTGCACACACTTGTGGGCAACATTAGAGAATGCTTTCAGTCTCAAAGGAGGATGAGCAGTGCAGAGGATGATGTCGATTCGGTAGGCTCCTCCTCGTCTCAGTCTGCTGCCTCCTATCCATCAACAGGAGCAGAAACAAAGTCAACATCGGACAAAACGTTTTCGACCGGAGACTTGTCGCAACAACAAACAGACTTTGCTGCATTCAGCTCGGAAGAAACTAGCGAAGAAGAAGACGAAGCGAAAGGGGGAGGAATGTCCGATGACGAGGTTTGCGATGAAGATTCATCACTGAGTGCTCGGAGCTCACCAGTGCCTACAGAGGCAGATGCAGAGGAAGTGGAACAGGAGAGGACGGCCAATCATGCAGCTGGGCAAAGCAGATGGTCACGACCAAGGTCTGGCAATGGCTCCTCTTTAAGAACCCAATCTGTGCGATCAATAACAGCAAAGCGGAAACAGTCAGCATTAAACAGACCCCGATCGGTCAAGACTTATCTAAAGTGGACAAGAGTTGATCTGAGGAAGAATCGTTACAGAAATGTCAAGGAACATGAGAAAAAACAAATGAGTTACTTCAAGGCTGCAAAAAGAACCATCAACAGGTACTACAAAACATCGCTGGAGTATGGCCACCTTGATCGATTCTACGAAATTGCTATGCACACAGCTACAAGCAGGAAAGAGTATATCAAGCGGAGCAGAACTCTTCGGAAGGAGCTGGCCAGGAAAAAGAAGACAGCGTCGCGACTGAAAATCAACATCCCACTGAAATTCATGGACAACAACAAATCAGGAGAAGAAGGAACAAAACAAGGTACAGCTCGGCAATTTCTAGTGAGGGAAAAGATACTGCAATTTGAGTACAGAATGAATGATCTGCACGTGTGGACTTGTGCAGCTTGTCGGGAAAATATGCTAGTGTTCAACGGTGATAAGACACAGAAGGCTGTAAAAGACCAAAAAGAAGGCAAGTGGGTGTGTCCTCGGTGTGTTGAAAAGCGAAGGAATAAAAAGGAATTTGTGGACTACCATTTAGAGAATAACCTTCACCCCATTTGGTATGAACGCTCTGATGATGGGAGCGAATTCAAGCGTGACGAGCAGGGCAATAAAATTATTCGATACGACATTCCGGAACCATTAGCAGCACTGAACACTGCGGAAAGATTGGCAATTCGTCTTTGTGCACCAGTGGTTCCAGCCTTCCACATCAAAAACGGAGTCATGGGCCTGAAGGGGCACTGTGTGTGCTATCCGCAGGATATAACGGAGATGGTCACGGAACTTCCACACAAAAAGGATGTCATTGTTACATTCCTGCGCAACATAAGCAGCCGCAAAACTGGAGTGGCTTACTCTACGCATCTGAATATAAACAGGGTCAAAGTGCTAAACGCGCTGCGGTTTTTGAAACAGCATCATGCTGATGGATATCGGCATGTTGTCATCAATGAGGGCAACTTTGATTGGATGGAAGGGAAAGAAGAGGCCTCGCTTGTAACTGAGGATGCGTACCACACAAACATTCAAAAGAGCAAACGGCAACATGCCTTAGATGGAGAGGAATATGTATCTAAAAATCAGTGTGCCCAAGATGGCTTGGAAGATGATGGGGAGATAGAATTCTCTACGGTCCATCCAAACTACAACATGACACCACCTAACAAGAGGCAACGACAGAATGTAGAGACACTCCATGCAACAGCAGTAGAAACCAACCAGCAAGACAAGATGATGCAATTCCCGCCAATTAATTACGAAGCACCAATATGGTAAGCACCGCTCTTCTTGTTGACATAGTTATTTCTCTTGACATGTTCATCATGAACAACTAACCTGCTGTGCACTCCAACTGCCCATGTTGACAACCAATGTATACAGCGAATTCGATTCAACTGAGCAAATATTTGTCAACTCATTTCCATGGCTATTCCCTGGCGGGATAGGGGATATATACGACCAGCAGCGAGGGAAAATGAAACCGATCGAATGGGCTCAACATCTACTGAAGTATTGTGATGGACGATTTCTGAAGGACCAGATCTTTACATTGTACGTCTTCAATATGGTTCAGAGGCACATCAACAATTCACAGGGGAACTACTTTTTCACAGGGCCTCATTTCCTGGGTAAGCAGCCTCCAACTGTTGAAGAGTTGCAGGAGCAAATCAGGCGAGGTGATACGTCGTTCGTGCATAAATTGCGGTACTTCTCAGCAGGGATCAGGGGGAGTGACAGTTACTGGTGGCAGAAGCGGGACGAACTGGAGTCATGGATAGACTACCATATAGCCAACGGAAACGGACCTCCCACAAAATTTGTCACATTGTCCTGCGCAGAAAATTGGTGGCCTGACCTGCGAAGGTTGCTGATTGAGCTGGAGGAGAAGGCTGGTGACCAAAAGCAGGTGCGGGAATTGAAGCGTGGAGGAGTGGCTGCCATGAGCAAATCGGCCAAGCGTTTCACTTACTACGTCAACGATTTCTTCATCAAGAGGGCCAAGGTGTTCATGGACACGGTATTGAAGGACGGCCTGGGCATTGAACACTACTGGGCGAGAGTTGAATTTGCCCCCGGCAGGGGACAGATTCATCTGCATTTGCTAGCCATCAGCAATGATAAGGCCTACCTGAATAGTTTCTACAAAGCTAGGACGGAAAAAGAGAAAGCAGCTGCTCTGGAGAGGTACACCACCCAAGTCCTTGACATGACAGCAGATGTTGATATTGATGAAAATCACAAGGTGGACACCTCTAGGACGTCAAAGTCGCCCTTGCTGCGAAGATATTGCGAGCAAAAAGATGAAGATGACGACGAGGATTGCCGTCAACTGAGTCAGGAGTGCATGTGTCACAAATGCAACAATTACTGTCTGAAGCCAACTAATAGACAGCAACAGTGCTCCCCGCGAACATGCAGATCTCTGTTTGGCCAAGAATCAGAATTTGGCAGCCAAGACACGGAGGGCAGACCTCACCAGACAGTTTCTACTCTCTATGTGGACCACAGGAAGATAGAGCACTTCTTACTGCCAAGGACAAAATCAAAACGTGTTGTGCAGCATAGCAAAACCCTGCTCAAAGGTTGGAGAGGAAATGTGGACATCCAAATACTGGTGTACAGATCAGATCCAAATTGCCCTGACATTCGTGAGATAGAGAATGTGTGCAAGTATTGTGTGGCTTATGCAAGCAAGAAACACCACACGATGAAAGTTGAAACAGAAGCAATCCAAGACTACATCCTAGCGTAAGTACTTGCAATGTATTGTGTTATTGAAAGTTACCAGCCAAATTCAGTAATTCAGACACTAACTGTTATCCTTCAATCAGAACACATACTGGCAACATCGACGGGGTTCAATCTATAGCCAAGCGATCCCTTAACTGGATGTCCAGCCATAGAATGGTGTCAATTCAAGAGGCTGCCCATGAAGTGGGCCGGCTAGATCTGACCCTCTGTTCTGACAGCCTATACACAGTGAACTTGAACGCTGCCAACAGGCTCAGGAAATCAACCGACCAGCCATCTGACAAGGATCTCATGAATTCGTACGCCAAGAGGGACAGCTCTATGTACCACCTCTCACTAGAACAGTACTTTTACAAAGTCTGGTGCAATAAAAGTTTCATGAACAATGAGAAAAATTGCATAGACGAGGACACCAAGAGGGAAAAGGCTCGCGTACTACTATACAAAGGTCTGAATTGCAGACCAAGGTATCCGGCTGATTATGACTATGCAAGGGGGATGCTGATCATGCACAGACCATGGAGGCTTGGAAAGCCGCCAACACCAAACAGTAAGAAAGAAACAGTCGACATATTCTTGAGAATGATTGATCAGAAGGAACTGCCACAAACAGTAATTATGGAATACGATAGGGCTTACAAATACAGCAAGGAACGGAGGGTGGAAATGACAAGTCAAGAGGGGGTCATACAGGACGAAGAGGACACGGAAGAAATGGACGAAGAGGAGCGGCTCAATTTGATCCATACATCTAACTACACCAACGGACATTTGGATGGAGGTAGAAGTGAGGGGGCGGAGGACAACTTAGATCTAGGTGAAGATCACGACTGGTCAAACAGTGGCTTCAGCGAGCAACGAGATACTTCAATTGCAGGAGAGGATTACATTAGTAGCCTGAGGACAGAATACGCTCAATTGAAGGCAGACAATGCTGACAACCTGGACATACCAACCACAAAGGAAGGCAAACAATTCGAGTTCAAAGATCTTTCTAAAGAGCAACAGGCAATTGTGCTAGCCACCATTGACACGGTATGGAAATTCCTTTTCAATGACAAAGACTACGAGCCATTGCGAGCAACTATCACAGGTCTAGGTGGGGCTGGCAAGTCATTTGTCATCAAGGTGGTAACAACACTTGTTCGACTGTTGACACAAAGGAACGAAACTGTGCAAGTTGCTGCGCCCACAGGATCCAGTGCGTACAATGTGAATGGGTGCACCCTTCACAGACTCCTTGGTATTGACGTGAACTTTCCCACTAAGAATCTTTCAAGAGAACAAACAGACGCCTTGAAAACTCAGCTGCAAAGATTGATGGTGCTGATAATAGATGAACGGAGTTTGCTGAGCTGTCAAGTGGTAGCAGCAGCCGAGGATCATGCTCGAAATGCTGCGTTCAATGGCCACAATTCACAAGAGATTTGGGCGGGGATCCCAGTTGTTTTAACTTTTGGAGATGACTACCAGCTTCCAGCAGTAATGAACGATGGCATCCTCAATAGAATCAACAAGATCAACCTCAATGAACCACAAGCACCTGATTACCAACACAAGAACAAACAGATCAGTGACGAAGTGGGAGCTAGACTGCTATCACAGTGCCAGACAGCATCAGTGTTTGAACTAACAAAAAACTTCCGGGTGAAAGATGAACTGCACAGAGAATTACTAGAAAGACTTCGAACAGGAGACCCAACCGAATCTGACTGCGAAAGATTATGCAGCTTGCACTTCTGCAACTACACCAGCAATGAGCAAAAGCAGTACGTGCAAGATGTCGAAAGTAGCCCAAAAACAGTATGGCTATTCACGAAGAACGCGGACAAGCACAAGAAGAATATGAAGTGCCTCCTGGAACATCAGAAAAAGACTGGACACCCTGTTGCAAAACTCAACTGTCATTACCAGCAGGACAGAACCTACAACCGACCATCAGGGCAAAAGGGAGCAAGTGCAGGAGATCACTTCAACGGAAAGGCCATCATACGATCAAACCACCTTTGCATTGGAGCAAGAGTAACAATTGACACACTGAATTACGAACCAGCGCTTGGGCTGTACAATGGAGTGTTTGGCACTGTTGTGGAAATAGTATACGAGGACTCGGTTGGACCAAACAAGAACAATACCTACCACCTGCCGAAATATGTAGTTCTGGACATCCCCCAATTCAGACTGCCACCAGGACTGGAACCATGGGATAAAAATCATCCACAGGTAAGTCAAACAAAGTGGAGACAACAGATGAAACTTTCTATACAGCCACTCACCCAAAGTGCACATTCTGCTCACTTTTGAGGACCATCACAGCATGTTCCTGTCCCACCAGTACACACAAGATGTAAATATAGCAGAAATGGGCCATGTTGTAGCGTCAAGTACATGCCACTAACTCTAGCATATGGCGTAACGATACATAGATTCCAAGGATTCGAGGGAGGCAAAGACAAGCACGATCTGTTTCAAACAATAGTGGTTGACCCCGGCGATAAAGACTGGGAAATCAAACACCTGGGAACTGGATACTCAGCGGTGAGTAGAGCGAAATCAATTGGTTCTTGGGACACACCACACCCAACCGACTCTGCCTTACACTTCATTGGAAATGGATTATCCATGCATCGACTGCAAACGGGAAAATACAAGCAAGACAAAACACTGTGCAAAGCTGCAATAGCACGAAATGATTGGGTGAAATTTTTACACAAACGCGCCAGGCACACGAAGAAGCATACATTCAACAAGAAGCGACTGGCAAAGATAAAAAAAACAACATTTGCAAAGGCAACAGACCCCAACAACTACATATCGTCAACACAAGAGCTAGACCGACGAATATATGACATGATCACAAATCCGAACAAAAAATGGAAGAAGAAGAAGCAAAAAAAGTACATGCTGCCAAGACACTACTTCTCTTAACCATAGCCAATTCTACTTAAAACATGCCAACCGAATATTCCGGGATACACAGAAAACCCGTCACAACAGCCCTGCCACAACTTCACCTGACCATACCTGCCACATCGTTGCTGTCACATCAGACACAGACAATACTGAATTCCTACTCTGCCAATTTTGAGTACCAATTCCTACCTAGCTCAAGAGCACTTCTGGCACTGATAACCATCCCAATGGGTTTGCAAAATAGGCCCAATCATATGGTCCTACACAGCCTCTACACTGTGCAACAAATTTGTTGCCGTGACTAAGTGATCTCTTCCTCTCTTTTACTTTGGCAAAATGGGGGTTTATCTGTGCCATATAGGGTTAATCATCTGTGCCCAAGTTGCTCCCAAAGTGCTCCCACCCGGGGTGTATATAAAGAAGGCCACAAGTCGCCCCAGCATTCGCGCTGGGGGCCCCTCGGGCCGACAAGCACCGTTTATCGGCTCACAGGAATGGACTTCTTTAAATCTTTTTCTAGGTTTAACATCTTCATTATAGAAGGATTCATCTTCGGATACGTCCGTCATACTAACATCTGTGTTGGTGCTATGCCAATCATCCTATTCATAACTATCACCATGGCGCCGTACAGCCTGTCAGCGTGCCAAGTGGTGAGAGTGTTCTGTGCTGTAATGCGGGCCCTCGGGGCCTCTCCCATTATGTCTCTGGGAATTGTTTTTCTTACAGGGTATCCGACTGTAAAGTTGCTCTGCAATGCTATGTCATTGACTCTCTTCTCTAGTCTTTTGCTAAATTGTGGGTAAGTGTGCTCGCCCCCCGCCCCCTCTTCGTTTATGCGCGCGCGCGCCACGTTGCTTCCCAAAGATTTTTTGGAAGAAGTTTTTTCGATCTCGCAGCCACACAAAAACAACCATGGCGAGAGATGGCATGTTCCTTGCGCTTACAAGGTAACCGCCGGGAGTTAATTAGTGATCAGCACGTGTATCTTGATCCCATCGCCACGCGCCGTGGCTGATATGCGGCGATTTCAACGTATCAAGCTAGTTGATGTGATCTACAGCTCTTCATATCGCCGGCGATGTGTCGACACGACAATAATAGCCACCGAGTTGAAGGGTGGGGGAGTGCCATTAGAATACAATTATTTTGTCATACAGCCGACATCAAACAACAAAATTATTTGGATTCGGTCGATCGCCTTCATTCTTCCATCACCCCTAACAGCATGGCACAACAATTGCCTGCATCGACGACTTCACACACGCATCCTCACACACCTCTAATATTATATCGGAGATCAAGAGGAGCATGTGCCGCAATAGATATGTGGCAATCTACATCTTTTATCGAAGGGGTAGTGGATAATCGGCCCTCGGGGCCCCAGTCGGTTGAGTGCAGCGGTATCGGCGGGCTCGGAGGTGCCCTCCTTACCCTGTTTGTCAAATTACCCCAAATTACTCCAGCCATTTCTACAGGGAAGCACGTAGGAATTAGTATCTTAGGATTTAGGAGAAATAAATCTTGTGGCACCATGTAGAAATTTAATTCCCACTGTGGAGCATACTGGCGGCTACATGATACCGCTGCGTAGGAACTCGGTTGCATCTGAATCTTGTAAGCATTGTTTCTCATAAATGTTTGATCCCAAACGCATTCTTCGTCCTTCTTAGCCAGAATCTTTCTCGTGTACAAGAACGTCATCACACTCACTCCCATCATCTTCCCTCTATTGTACTTTAATTTTCGCACCTTGGAAGGATTTTAAATTCCACACAAACACCACCTCGCACTCACGTATCGAAGTAAGTTTTGGGTAGTTCCCACTCAGGCTTCTTCTCTGACCATGTATTGTTAGGGAATTTGATCATGTTGCCAATTCGTGTCATGAGTGCCTCCCTGTCTGGTATTAGATTTTGTTCCATAGCAGTCTTGTACGTTGTGTTGAGGATCCTATTCGCCATTTCCTCGTTGTATGTCTCTGTCGGTGCTCAGCTCTCCTCTGAAGGTGCTCTACGCACCTCTCCAACTTGATTACCGCCTCGCATAGTTGGCCGTTCGTCTTTTCGGTACAGTTGAGTATCCTGTCGATGGAAATGTTCGGACCAGTCCAATGAATGGAGCTGTCCTGAGGATGATCGCCCACTCTCCTTTCCTGCTGCCGAGCACCTTCCCCTGCTTGAATTACCACGTGCTTTCATTACCATGTTGTATGTCTTTTCCGTGTGTACAGTCCATGTTGATTGTCGTTGTGCGCCACCTGTTCCCAATATGCGAGAGAAATGAATGTAAGATTGATGCGTGTGTGTCAAACCAGAAATACAAATGGGCATGCGGCTTACCCTGTTTGTGTCGGCTTGCATTTTGTTCCTACTGTCCGACAAAATCCTTGATCTCCTTGCGCTTGCGAACCATTGATGCGTCTTGCGATTTGTTATGCGCTCACTTTCACTTACCAAGGTAAGATGCCTTTTGCAGCCTCTCCCTCCCCACATCATCCCACTAAATAATTTTCTCACCTTGGAGGAAAAATAAATTCGGTACGAAAATAAAATTCCTTGTTAGCACCACCCTCACTTGCTCACCTTGCTCCAGCGATAAAAGTATTGTAGCATCTTCTCCTCACTCAACTTTTGTTTTCGTCACAAAAAATAAGATCCCGCTGCTTCTGAGTAGAACTTTTACTACCTGCAGTTGTGCCTGCTTGCAGCATGAATCAATCTCCTTCACTGAATCTGACCTCTGTTGATTGTTGTTACGTACTTACCACCTCTACAACCTGCACTCGTGTCGACTTTATTGCCACCGCAAATTATTCATGTTGTGTTGTCACGGAGCGTGAGAGCGTGACTCTCGTTTCAGCCCACTAACCAACTATCCGCAGCTTTTCAGATATGTATCGCAGACAGCTATCCGATGTTTTAGTGCAGTACATTCAGTCGCCAGAGCGGAGCTGCGTTTATTGCTCATTTTGTTCGGTGGCTGTGTTAGCGCATGTTGTGAACTCATCTCGTCGAATGGTTATTATTTATATCTCTTAGTGTATATTGGCAAGGTTATTGTGGTGATCGACTACCGTTGGCACTGCTATCACATGGCGATCAAAACAGACATGCTGCTGCTGTCTCGCTGTTGGTGGGAGCATAATATTATGATCGGCCGGAGGTGCGTGAAGAAAAAGATCTTTTGTGTGTGTAGATTGAGTGATGTTTCCGCGGGATACAGAAGGATTTATTGCGGTCGTCGCCTATTGTTGTCACCGCTGTTGCATGGCGATCAAAGCAGACATAATGCTGGTTGTCTAACTCTGGAGTTGGGAAGATATGGCTGGTCGGAATCTACTCCGCAGCGCCATGATGATATTTGAAAGTTCTGTGCGTGGTTGATGAAAAAGATTTTTTGCAGTTCGGCGCGCGCGGGCAAAGATCTTTTTCTCCTTTCGCGCGCATGCTTCCGGCAGCATGCGCACCTATACCAGGATACCCGTCTGAGACACATGTCTGGAAAATAAATTCTAGAAGCAAGATGCAACAAGCCAAGCATGCCTGACCATTTCAATTTATGACCAGGTGCAAAAAATAAAGAAGCATTCAACACAAACTGTTCATTATACACATATCTATCTTTGCAGAGCAACTTTATAGACAGACATAGTTATTAAAAGAAATTTGACTGGCACATGCATGCCCACCAGAGCAAAGCCCCGAGGGCCACACTGCAGCACACTCATACTTACAGCACACACAGCACTGCAGGGACAGACCAGTTTATAATGATACGCATAAAACGAGTGGATGATGAGATTAGATTAATTAAGTGACGGCAACAAATAACAATTAACCATCGGTCGAATGCCATCTTTTCAACGCATGAAACAAAAGCAGCGGCAGAGCAGCAAGAGCAGCAGCAGCAGCATGCAGCAGATGTACATGTCACCCTTACGGATAAAGCAATCACCAACTGCTTAGCAATGTCAGAAAGGGAGAAAGAAAACCAACACCGCTGGCTCAAAATGCAAGCTAAACACGCAGCAATTCAAGTAAGATTGGAAACGCTGATCATCGAAACCAACAGAGGAGGATCACATCCAACTCCAACAAAGTGTGGGGGGAGAAGCGCGGGGGAGAGGTCAGAAGGGATTACTATCAGCTTCTGCCAATTTAACCGGCAACGCTGATCATCTAAACCAACGGAGAAGGATCAAATCCAACGCAACAAGCATGTGGGGAGAAGCGTGGGGGCGGGAGGCCAGAAGCTCCATCCGCCAATAAAACCAGAACCTGGTTTTATTCTGGGCGAATATAGTTGCATGAGAGAAGAGACTAACAATCATCAAGCTATCCAAAAACACTTCAGCGAACACTCATTGAAGAATCAAATCAACTAAGTCACCGATCCACCACACTGCCATACAACAATTAGCCATCACTATCAAACATCATCTTCAGGCAATCCGACATTCCAAGCATGCCACAAAAATAGCAGCAACAACAACAACAACAGAGGCTGCACAGATCTATAGGTCACCAATCACAAACTTGAACACTCATTGAAGAATCAAATCAACTACAGGTAAGTCACTGATCCACCACACTGCCATACAACAATTAGCCATCACTATCAAACATCATCTTCAGGCAATCTGACATTCCAAGCACGCAACAAAAACAGCAGCAGCACAACAACAACAACAACAACAACAACAACAGAGTGCACAGATCTATGTCACCAATCACAAAGTGGAACACTTATTGGAAGAACGAATTCAACTAAATCACCTGACCACCAAACTGTCATGCAACAATTAGCCATCACTATCAAACATAATCTTCAGGCAATCTGACATTCCAAGCACGCAACAAAAACATCAGCAGCAGCAACAACAACAACAACAGAGTCACAGATCTATTTACTTGACATGCATTTTTGCAGCAGATATCTGAAAGGGAGAAGCAAGACTGCCACCACAATGCTCGAAATACAATCGAAATGCCAACAAAACATACCAAATCAAACAATTTGGAGAACGCGGACCATCTAAATTGCTCTGTTTCCTGTATCTCTTTCTCGAAATGAGGGATATAGCCAAATAAAAAGTGCCTTTAAGCCAGGTACTTCTCGCTTTCTATGTAGGAATCACTACAAAACCTACGCCGGTATGGTCTACAGAGCCTCTACGTGTCATTCAAGATTTAAATCTCCTAAATCCTTCGTTACTAATTCCTACGTGGTTTCCTGTAGAATTGAGTTGGCTCATTTTGGCTCAAACCCTGTATATGGAAATGGAGGCTCCTCCGGTTCCCCGGACTCCGCTTTGCTGCATCTTACCGGGGCCCCGAGGGCCGATCATAGCTGCGGCTGCGGCTACGACTGCGGCTGCGGCTGTAACTACGGTCTCTGCTGCGGCGAGAAGACTTCTTGTGTTTACGGCTGTTGCGGCCACTACGGCCACGCTTGTGGCTGTGGAGTTCTTTGACTTGGCTCCTTAGCTCTGCCCGTTCATCTGCAATAGCGTTGTTGCTTTTACGATTCTGTTTGTTACGAGGACCAGGGGATCCATCGGCGTTCCAAGCAAGGCATTCATTAGTGTTGTGAGACTTAGGATTCCCACCATGCTTCTTGCAACGATCGCAATGTTTGGGAGTGTTACCGCCGCCGGAGTTGTTACCATTATGGTTGCCTCGGTTACCACTTCCTCTGCGAGAGTTTGAGTTTGAGTTGGCGTTGGAGTTGCCGGAGTTGTTTCCTTGTTTGCCTCCTCCGTTGTTACTCTTCTCAGCGTTTTTCTTGATACGGATTTGATCAACAAGCGGCTGCAATTCTGCAGAGAGTTGCTGAATATCGAAACGCAACTGTGTTAGAGGATTCTGCGCATTAAAGGCAATCTGAACATCCTTGGGCATGCTGTCGAGTAGCACATTACACAGTTCCATCTGAGTCATTTGAATGTTGCCCCAGGGTACATCATCATTATCCACATACTCCTTATTGTCTTTAGCGCAAGGGAGTAGCGGAAGGTTCTTGTTCATTTCCACCAGCAGCTCTGCGAAGCACTTAACGGGAAGGCTGAGGCAGCTTGGGTAGAGGCCGTGATTTTCCATGTAGCGGCGTTGAATCTCGGCTCGGTTGTATCCACCAACACTGATGGCATGCTGACGGAAACATTCTTGAACACCTTGAAGTGTAAGTCCTCGAGGCTCAAGAACTTCCTTTTCCTCGGAGACCATAGTCCACAAGAATTTGATATCGGGATCAGTGAACGAGGAGTCGTCGGCTTTATCATCATGTTCTTCGGCTCGACCCGTTACACCAAGCGTAGCATCGTGATAATAAGCTAGCTTCTTCATGTCGAAACATGGATGCATGTGCGTAGTAGGTTGCATCAAGTGTTTGTTGACGATGTCCTTGAATACGCTAGCCTCATTGCCCATAAAGGAACAATAATGGTCGTAGATCTTCTTCACAACTTCTTCCATTTCCTTGTGGATGTTGGCGATCTTTTTCTCATGCTTTTTCAGCTTTTTGCTGTCGTCACTGTCGAGTGAACCGTTGTTCTTCTTTCGTTCTTGAAGCATGTGCTTGTTCTTGATTTCAGCGTTGAGTTGCTGTTCAAGGCTTTCATGCTCAGGGATAAGCTGCAATTCTCCGATGATGTTGCTAGCTTCACCTTGCTTCTCAATGAAGCTTCCGAAAGGACCGCCATCAAAGGCGTAGAAATTCTTCTTGTTTCCAGACACTTTGAGGTTGAATGAAGGAGCTCTGCTGCTCAACTTCTTAATCGTAGGAGCGTCAAATGGATATGTCACGAGCTCCGCTCCACGTTGGAAGCCACGTGTCATCTTCCCGTTGACTTGCTTGCCCTGTGTCGAATGATACACATTTGACGAGCGAAGCGTCTTGAGGTTCATATTTAACATTTGCGACATGGTGTCGATGTTCTTCTCTTTTGAGGAAGGCTCGTAGATGCACTTACTGCAGGAGATGCAGTTATAATAATATTATTAGTGTCACAGGCACTTACAGCCGTGGCATTGAGGGAGATAAATATCGTAATGGTGGAATTAGAATAATTATGAGCTTAGTGATGGCTTGGTGCGTATGCACAAGCGATCATGAAAAGACGATGACGTGGCCTCTTTAAGTAAGGGGTAACGTTAGATGTCACTTCGAAGGACAGACAATGACTGCGAGTCATTGGCGATGCGAACCGTGGTCTAGGCTATAGGAATACGGTACTGGATCTGGCTAACATAGCCAGTGCCTATGACAACGGCAAAGCAGACACTGAGGGTCGGGAGTTATCAGATACGTCTGTTATAGCCGTTGATCGCAGGGGCATCGAGCACTTTCGACTGAAACGGACGAAATCAAAAAAAGTTGTCCAGCATTGCGTGCCAGTATTGCATGGATGGAGAGCCAATAGTGATGTCCAGCTACTGCTTTACAGGTCTCACCCCGATAAGCCAGATATGACGGAAATTGAGAACGTGTGCAAGTACGTCGTAGCCTATGCTAGTAAGAAGAACCACACCACGAAAGAGGAGAAGGAAGCCATCCAAAATATCATAGAAAGGTGAGCCAAGTGACTTTCTCTTTCAAAACTTTATTTTTCCTCCCTTGTCAGAATTTTATACTGAGACTTGTTGCTCCCGACTTTCACTTGCACATTGCTTTTGCAGTTCAAGCTCTGATGACATCAGTGGCGTCAATGCGCTGGTAAAGATGTCATTGAACTGGATGACCAGCAAGAGGTTAATTAGCATTCAGGAGGCCGTGCACGAGATCGATCGTTTGAGCCTGACACTTTGTTCGGACGAGATCAACTACGTACCACTTGCAAGCTGTATGAAGCTGCGCAAGTCAACTGAGCGTAAGCCAAGGGACTTAGTGTATTGCTATGGCAACAGAGATGTTAAACATGACCACTACTCCCTCGACCGATACTTCTACGAGGTATTCATAAAAGAATCCTTCATGAGGGACGAGGATAGCGGGAGGGTGAAGGACCGAATCTTGATTGCCAACGGCCTGAATTGCCGACCATGCCATCCCATTGACTTCAACTACGCGAGGGGCATGCTCATAATGCATAAACCGTGGAGCGTCCGCAAACCTCTCGACACACGAGATAAGCAGGCAACTATCAACACTTTCAAGAAGATGCTGGAGGATAAAGACGTGCCATCCAACGTGTGGACACAGTACATGCGAGCAGTCAGATACGCACAAGAAAAACGCATCGAGGTGGTTGCAAAACAGGGGGTGCTGGATGCAGACGTGGACTTAGACGAATTAGATCACCACGATGCGGAGCAGTATTTGCAATGGAAGAATTCCACCTTCCTGGACGATGGGAGAAATGGGCAAGATTCATTGAAGGGCGAGAAGGTCGACAGAGGAATTGATTATGATTGGAGCGTCTCATCCTTCAAAGGTGAGCGTGATACCACAGTTGATGGAGATGTGTACACACAACAGCTTCGTGATGACTGCAAACAATTGGAAATCACCAATGCAAACAACCTGGCCATACCCCTTAGGTCGGACGGGAGCAAGTATTCGGTGGATATTCTCTCTGACGAGCAGAAAATAATTGTCCTTGCCGTAATTGATACAGTGGTGAAGTTCCTGACGAATGATGAAGATTATGAGCCATTGCGCGCAACAGTGGTAGGGTGTGGCGGGTGTGGAAAGTCACTGATAATTAACACAATCATCACCATCATACGCGAGCTCACAAACTGCAACGGCTCGGTAAAAGTGGCGGCACCATCAGGTAGCGCTGCCTATAATGTTGGCGGGTGTACTCTACACAAGCTCCTGGACATCAATGTACAAGTGCCTTGGAAGTCACTGAACGAGCAAAAGAGATCAGCCCTGAACGAGAAATTGACGGAGCTGCTGGTGTTCATGCTGGACGAACGCAGCATGCTGAATTCTCAGGTTGTCTTTGGTGCGGAAGAGCATGTGAGGGAGTGCGTGTACAACGGTCACAATTCAAGGGAGAGGTGGGGTGGCGTTCCTGTGGGTCTATTCTTTGGTGATGACTACCAGCTCCCCCCAACTGACAAAAACGGAGCCATTAACGGCTTCACGAAGTACTACTGCAACAAATCTCCCCAGCCAACAACGTACAGGAGCAAGAATGGGCAGATCTGTGACTATGAGGGCGTAAAAATACTGACAGAAATGATGACTCAGAAAGTATTCATGCTGACCAAGAATTTCAGGGCGTCGAAACCCGAGGATAATGAGTTGATGAGCAGATTGCGTGTCGGTGAACCAACCGAGGAGGATGCAGAGAGGTTGATGGATCTTCATTTGAGCAATTACCCTGCCAAGTTTGTCGAAGAACTCGAGCAGGATCCGCGATGCTTGTGGGCTTTTGCAAAGCGGGATGCCATGCACCAGAAGAATACAGAGATGCTTGTGAAAACACACAAGAGCAACAAAACACCAGTTGCAAGGCTGTCGTGTGTTTTTGACAGTTCTCACGCAGGATCAACCGCTCATACCAGTCACTTCTACGGGAAGAATGTACAAGTGAGCAGGTTTCGGTCGGCAGTAGGTGAGACATGCAACTGACAGCTGAGTGAGCGTGCGAAACTGGGCCCGAGGGGCCCCTGCCATCAGCTACGTAGTATATTTGTGCAATGATGTTTGTTGTTATTGTTGTTGTGTTTATTTTACAAAGTAATGTGTCCATAAAGTTGCTCTGCAATAAGTAGGAGTAGTGAGTAGTTATCCTCTCTTGTGTTTTTGCTGGAGGAGAGAGTCTTAGAGAATTTACTCTACACACTTTTTATTAGTGTTACATAGTAAGATTATCTTGGCTGTGTGCGTCCTTGTACTTGGGCCTGCTTCTCTCTCTCTAGCCGCTGGCCTCCTGGTTCTCCCCTTTTTTTGCGCGCTCCCTCAATCACTCTTCAATTGGAAATTCCACGATCTAGCTTCAAGCGAAAAAAATTGCAATCAATCACCATGACGGCGATCCACCCCCTACAATACCAGCCCCCTCCCACTTGATTTCGGAAGCGACGAACATGCCTATTCGACCAAGTCCAACGGCATGTGTAGCGATAATTTGCTACTACGATCATCATCTGAACGTATCGTTTCCGTAGCTACGGCTACTTTGTCAACTACATAAAAAAATCCCCGGCACATCACAGCGACATCGCCGGAGAGTTGATGATGCTCGATGCTGTGCAGAGCACCTCCGACGATAACGAATGGTTCCAACGATAACGAATGATTCGCCACGTCCGTCTACAATAATTAATTGTGGTGAAGAAGGATCATTTGAAACTCTTTGTGAGTTGCACATGGATATTATGTATATCCCCGGTGCATCACAGCGGCAATCGCCGGAGATTTGTTGACGATCAGAGCACCTCTGACGAATAAGATCGGTTCCAACGATAACGAATTATTCGCCACGTCCACCCATGATTAATTGAGTGGAAGAATCATTTGAAACTCGTAAGTTGCATCGATACTTAATTAATTTTGTGCCGCAGGAAATTATTAATTATTTTATGCACCCGAGCTCATACCACCCATCCGGGTAGCAGCTAAGACACGAGTAGGTGGTGCCATCAAGATGTTGATGAGCATCGCTTTATGCAACAATTCGCCATGCGTCGTGCAGAGTATCCACCGTCAGGAGTAAGGGGAGCGAAGAGCGGTAGCCGGTAGCCGTAGCGACCATTTTTGCTGTTCGTTCGGAGTTCCGAATATGCCAGATTAGAGTTGAGTAAATAAAAGCAAGGTGAGTTTAAATGCAATCTTTCCAGCAATTTGCTCACTACTACCACTTCAACATCAACTTGTCATGTGATTTGAGAAGTCACGTGATGGAGTGATGGAGTTTGTCACGTGAAACTGAAAATCTGTCCAGATTTCCTGTTAGCAAGGGTCATACATAGGTAGGTAGGTGTGCAAGTCTTTCCACGCTCAGAGCACAAAGCACAGAATGATGGAGATCTGAATCTGTGAGCAAGTTCCAGCTCTGACGAATTTTCTGATGTTATCAGCTTTTTTGGTAGCAAGGGTCATACATAGGTAGGTATGCAAGTCTTTCCACGCTCCAAGCTACAACAAGCACTAACACTAACAACACTAACAGTCTCTCAAGCATATGTACTTCATTCAGGTGGACCATAAATCAGAATGTAAAGGTAAGCACGTCTCCCCTATCCTATTTCCCTACTTCTATCCAAACTGAAATCATGTCTAATCAGAATATCTGTTGTGCTATGTATTCTTCCTCCAACTAAGTTGAAAAATGTCACCAAAACAACAATATGGCTACTGTGCTCCTGTCCACAACACCATCACTCCTGAGCAGATTGCTAACGGAATAATGCACACATCCCGTCCTTGATTTCTGTCTGCATCTATTCAGGAGTGACGTTGGCGACAACAACAACAAATGACGTCATTGTCGCATGTCGCGCATGTCGCAGACGCGCACGGCAGACACAGCTAGCCAATTCTCCTTAAAACAAGCCAACCGAATATTCCGGGATACACGGAAAACCCGTCACAGCAGCCCTGCCACGACTTCACCTGACCATACCTGCCACATCGTTGCTGTCACATCAGACACAGACAATACTGAATTCCTATGCAGCCAATTTTGAGTACCAATTCCTACCTAGCTCAAGAGCACTTCTGGCACTGATAACCATCCCAATGGGTTTGCAAAATAGGCCCAATCATATGGTCCTACAGAGCCTCTACACCTTGAACCAGAAATGCTGTAGAAATGGGTTGATCTCTTCCTCTCTTTTACTTTGGCAAAATGGGGGTTTACCTGTGCCATATAGGGTTAATCATCTGTGCCCAGGTTGCTCCCAAAGTGCTCCCATCCGGGGTGTATATAAAGAAGGCCACAAGTCGCCCCAGCACACGCGCTGGGGGCCCCTCGGGCCGAATATTGGACTTGGATATTTGCGTCGGAGCACAAGTATGCCTCGAGACAGCGAACATAGAGCCGAATGCTGGACTTTTTGTTGGTGCCATCGGGAGGGTCGTGGAGATAGTGTATGACAAGTCAGTGGGGCCAAACAGTGAAAGAAGGGACCACCTACCCAAGTATGTAGTCGTTGACATACCCTCGTTCAAGCCACCTTCTGGTGTGCCAGTTTGGGACAGGAACAATCCAACAGTGAGTGTGATTTGATTGTTTTTGTGTCATCCGCCTACCCAAACTTTTGTCTCACTCTGTTACCTTTACCTCGGCCACTTATCCGCTTCCACTCAGCATGTGCCAATAACACCATTCGTTCTTAGATGCGATAGGGGCTGCTGCACTGCGACATTCATGCCAATGAAATTGGCATATGCAGTGACAATCAATCGCTGCCAAGGGCTGGAGGCCGGCTTCAGCGCGGGCGATAGATGGAATCGAATGATCATGGACCCTTCGGACATAAAGTGGGAGATCCAGAACTGCTGCGGCACACTTTACGTCGCAACCAGCAGGGGAAAGGCACTTGGCAGCAGGGGAGGAGAGTGGGGCGATCATCCCCAGGACAGCGCCATTCATTGGACTGGTCCAAACATTTCCATTGACAGGATACTCAACTGTACTAAAAAGAAGATGAATGGTCAACTGTGCGAGGCGGTAATCAAGCGGGAGAGGTGGGTAGAGCACCTTCAGAAAAGAGCTGAGCACACGGCAGAGACATACAACGAGGAAATGATGAATAGGATCCTCAACACAACGTATAAGACTGCTATGGAACAAAATCTAATACCAGACAGGGAGGCACTCATGACACGAATTGGCAACATGATCAAATTCCCTAACAATACATGGTCAGAGAAGAAGCCCGAGTGGGAACTACCCAAAACTTACTTCGATACATGAGACTGTTCTGACCTAGAGGGAATGAGTGCGAGGTGGTGTTGGTGTGGACTTTAAAATCCTTCCAAGGTGGGAAAATTAAAGTACAACATCAACAGAGGGAGATGATTGGAGAAGAAGCCAGAGTGATGACGTTCTTGTACACAAGAAACCTTCTGGCTAAACAGGACGAAGATTGCGTTTGGCATCAAACATTTACGAGAAAAATGCTTATAAGATTAAGGTGCAACCGAGTTCCTACGCATCGGTATCCTGTAGCCACCAGTATGCTCCACGGTGGGAATTAAATCTCTACGTCTTAAACCAGAAATATTTCTTCCTAAATCCTAAGATACTAATTCCTACGTGCTTCCCTGTAGAAATGGCTGGAGTAATTTGGGGTAATTTGACTAACAGGGTAAAGAGGGCACCTCCGAGCCCGCCGATACCGCTGCACTCAACCGACTGGGGCCCCGAGGGCCGATGAATACTGGTTCCCAGAAAGTGAAGTGTAGAAGCATAGAAATGTCCGGAGTCTGTCCATTTAGAGCCTCGACCGGAGTTCTCCAATTTAGCCGTTCCTTAGCAGTCCGATTCATGATGAAGGTGACGTATTCAAACGCTGCATACCATGCCTCTGGTGGAGCATCAGACCAGTTGAGTACCCAATTCGAAAATTTCTTGAGTTCTTGGATCATCCGTTCCGCAAAGTTCTGGTGATGAAAATGTGGCTCCGAAGTCCAGTCTTGGATGAAGAGGGTGTGAAGGATGTCAAATACCTTAGCGCTGGTTTCTGCCTTTGCTCTGTCAGAAGCTAGCTTGTCCATTGCTCCCCGTTTCCTTATCTCATCCTCAAGGCAGCGGGGGAAATCCTTGTCTGTCTTACATCCATGAACAGAGATGTACTGTGACATCTTGCCAGCAAAAACTTGAGCGGCATGAACACCTCCCCATGCGGGTACATTGGCAAAGACAGTATCCGTAAAAACAATCTCATGACGACGAAAGACGTTAAGTGCTGGATATGGAGAACGGTAAGTCATCGGCCCTCGGGGCCCTGGATAGATTGCGTGGAACGTAATTCCGGGGTGCCGGAGGTGCCCTCAATTCTATGGTGAGCAATAGTGACTAGTTGTGACCAGATATTTCTACAGGAGCCTACGCAGGAATACGTTGAGATCACCAATCAAGGAATAATGCGAGTACAATTCAGTGGTGTAGGTAGGATTGTAACCAAGATCGTAAGCACAATGAACAAGATCTGATGGCTCAGGCAACAGTTCACCTGTATGAGGGACCCGTCCACTGGTAGTGCCGGCATTACCATTCTCAATAGTCCAATCTTGGTCCAACATCTCTGTAGAGGTGACGTTGCTCTCCCCGTAGTTGACATCGATGGCTTCCCCAGTATGGTTAAATCCAGGATGAATAGGATCGGGGACAGCGTCAGGAGTTGGAAGGACGGGAACATCATCGGACTTGACCTTGTCGTAGCGTGAAGGATCCCAAGGAAAGTCTCTCGTCATCACCACGCATGGGAAATTCTTGACTTCTTCATCAGTAGGAAAGTACATCTTGATGTACGCAAGAGCAAGAAATCCAGAGGAATATGGTATCCTTCTTGGGTGATCAGGCATTGTCTACCTGCAAGGCGTTCGGGATCATCATACACTTTGCAGTTGTTATCCTTGAGTTGTACCTTGGAATGAATGGTTTTCCCATTAGGTAACTCCCCATACTCATGAAAGATCATGAGAACCCATCTCCCATCCTGCAGTTAAATCTTCGCTGCAAAAGTAACAATCCGCAACCTAGGAATGTTGTGATTACCCACACCAGTAATGTTTACATACCGTTCAGGTGAAGTGTATGCAATCAATCTCATCTCCTTCCGATTGGCGAGACCTCCATTTGCATCCCCATCAATAAGTCCGGCAGTGTCGGTGGTATACGCTGCAGATGCATGATAGTTGACAGGTTGGTTGATGGATAGACCATAGTCAATCTCCGACGTGTGATGTTGGGTAGAACCCGGCTCCTCATCTGGACCACAATCATTGGTGATTGTCATAGATGCAATCCTCAACACACTTAATATCTCCCCATCTCTCTGCAGCATGAAATGGTTCATCCGAAATTTATTGCGACGCCTAACATCAGCTTCCATGTTGGAATCTACACTCTGTAGATCATCCCCTACGGAATTAATGGTAGGTAGGTTGGTCGCATCAACTCCATACTCCCTCGGCATCGAGTCTTCATCAGCATCGCTGGTATATGCTGGGAAGATCAAGTCTTCCGTCATCTTTTGTAATGACTTCACGGGACAACTTTCCTGTCATCTCTTGATAATGACTTTCACGGGTATCTTCCTGTTTGGATGAGCAGCGTAGTATGTTGGATATTGACCAATCCGTAGACCTCCTAATATCCCCACTTTCTATTCAAACAATACTCTAAAGATGTGCGTGTGTACGGCCCAGGCTGAAATCGGTGTCCAAAATATCTTTTCGGCTACGACAAAGTAGGAGATGCCCCGCTCAAGATATTCTCTTCGATGGTCCTTGATCAGTAGGCGGAAACACGAGACTGTTAATCTCTTAGATGACAGCGAGATTACGGTGGCTGAGGATTTACTTTGCTTGTTCCTCGGATGGTGCGTTACGTAGTGACGATGGATGGATTTGAGGTGTTAAGTTTCCGACTTCGCCGACGGTAAAATAGGATGTTATCTTGAACGTGGAAGGACCGCTATTGCATGCCCATCACTATTATGACGCTCCACCGAGACTACGAAATGTAATAAAGGAAGTAGGGTGGCATGAAGCCTCCGCCGCTGGCCAGTAAGTGTTTAACAAGTAGTTAGTATCAAAAATTCCAAAAAGTGTCGCCATTTTGGATTTTGGTGCTCAAAAAAGAGCTCGCGCATCGAGCAGATGGCCAATCATATTCGGCAATCTTCAGCGAACAAGATTCTTCGTAGAATCTTCCTTGTGTGACACATTACACAATACAACAACTGTGCTGTTGCATTTACTATATCGAAGTGTCTCCATAGACATTCAATAATGTCACTTGTTGTGGTGGCCTTGCTCGGTCTCCTCCATAGGAACACAGTATCATTTCACAAAGAAGAGAGTAGGGGTGGCATCCAAAGTTCATTCAGGCAGAGTCCAATTGCGGATGTGTCACCTATTGCGGCGGCCTTGCTCAATCTCCTCCATAGGAATACAGTACTTGTCTCACTTGACTGGGGAGAGAGGACTGGGGAGAGAGTAGGGGATTCCAATTGGAGACATGTTGTTTGTGACAGCCTTGCTCAGTCTTCTCCATAGCAACATTGTAATGTATTAGTCAAGATTGTTCACCAATTTCAGTGCACAATAAGGCCATCACCATTGGGGAGGCGAGGTCATGTGCTGAAATCATGCTCCCCACCATATTTCTCAATCCATGGTGGCGCTAAAATCAGCCTTCCTTATCCGATGGATAGTACTGTCAAATATCTTCAAAATGAGGTACTAAACTTTGTTCATCTCCACCAACTTCTGAAGTACCAGGTTTTTGAAGATACAGCAACGGTGCAAGTGAAAATACTCAATCATGCTCTTTGCCATGCTTCTCATTCTTCATTAGTACTCCATATTGCTTCCGTTAATCTGTTCAGAATGTAACAATTTCGCTGGCACTACGGTTAGGGAATAGGTACAAAAGTGACAGATTTTACAGTCTGTGACTGGTAGTTAAGTAATCAATCTAAGAGGACTCCTCACCCTTGTCAACTCGGTATGGTGTTCTATACACTTTAATTTAAACAACTGTGAGCTCGTCATGCATGTATGAGTTGTTTATTCGCTCCAAAGATTCTTTCCCTGCAATCTTCTGGAAGCTGGTTCGTCATCATTGACGACATCAATCATACATATCCTTAACATACCCCTAGAGATACCCTATCTCCCCATAAAGAGGAATCCGTACCAGCCAATACAATAAATTGTATTATTTCTCAAAAAGAGAAGGACTAGAGAACATCAAGGATCGTACACACACATGTGAATCCATGATGCTTCATCAAGAGAATGATATCATTTCAACCAAATTGACCATCGTTGATGACCAATTTAGCTACGAATCTTGGACGGGCCTGCAAGCGCCACCTTTCAATTAACACCAGCCTTTATTCCCCACCCTCCTCCAGATATTATACCACCTGCTCCATGAAAGGCAAATTGAGGTGACTACATGCTTGACCTGGTAGTGTTACCTGTGTTACAAGAAGTCGTTCCTTTTACTGTTGTTACTGCCCGTTACACTTACAACCAAGGGGCACGTTTTCACTTGTGGTGACGGACGGACGAGCGGATGAGCAAACACAAGAGCTCATTGTTCTTGTGAGTTTCAGCTGCACCATGGGCATTGCTGACAGTGGAAGAGTAGTAGTAGCAGTAGCATTAACAGCGGTCATTATCAGTGCCTTCACACTGTTATCTAAGGTATTATTATTGCCGTTGAACTATTATTTATGGCAGCAAAGAGCTCTTCGACTTCGCGAATTTTGATCTTTTGGGAGCGGCATGCCCATGCATCCATCGATGGGCCGCCTAGACGTTTGGGTTCAACGTTTAGTTCGTAGATAAGAAGGGCTTCAACAACGCAGACCCCCTCTCTGCTGTGTGTATGAATTTATTTCACGCTGCATAATGGAATTGCACCTCCTCCCAAAGGGGGGTTGGGTGGCCGCAGGCACATGAGGGGAGGAGGTCGTCACACAACACAACTGATGAATCGCCGGATGTATTTTTGTTTCATTATTAATTTCATAACTCTTGGGGAACAACAAATATTCGGTGGCGATTGCATTTTTGCTGGGGAGCCTCAATCAATTGAAAGCAGTCTCCCACGAGCTGTTCTCATTGGAGGGGGACACTGGCCACTTTATGCTATGACTTGTGGCCATCTCGTGACCGGGACCAATATCATGGTTACATCACTGGGAAGGACTGGGAAATGTAGGTGCACACTGGGGTGTAAGTAGAAGTGAACTCAGTCAAACAACACCCACAGGGGGTGAATGATTGCGTTTTTGCTGGGGAGCCTCCACTAATGACAGCAGTCTCCCACATGGCTGTTCTCATTGGAGGGGGACACTGGCCACTTTTTGCTATGACTTGTGGCCATCTCGTGACCTGGACCTATATCATGATAAAATCATCGGGATGGACTTGGAAATTGAGGTGCACACTTGAGTGTAAGTAGAAGTGAGTGTTGGGGAGATTTGACATGCTTTTTCCCGGGTTTTTAGGCATTAAAACTAAACCCGGCCATGTCCGACCCAATCTTCCAGCGAGAACAGAATTGCTTCCTCCCAACGAGGTATCCATTGATATTACGTCACAGAAATGGAGAGCTGGAATCCGGGGAGCACGACAATACCTTTCCCGGGGTAGGTATTAAAACAAAACCCGGGGTTGTTCGACCCCATCTTTCAGCGAGAACAGAATTGCTTCCTCCCAACGAGGTCTCCCTCTGAAACTGGATTACTGGACTATCAGAATGATGACCTCAACATCAGACTTGTGATGGCATAGATGCCTTATAATTCTGGGGGTATGCTGATTCGATCAGAATAAAGAAGGCTAGCATCAGAATAAAAATAGTCAAGTACCAGAATGAAAATAGTCAAGTACCAGAATGAAAAAGCTGTTGTGCCAGAATGAGAACACTGTCGTATCAGAATGAGACAGTAGGTGTACCAGAATGAATGTGACAGAAATCAGAATATGACTCAGAATTATTTTCCTGTCGTACCAGAATGTCAAGTCAGTTTGTCACAAAGATCGATAATGTCACAATCTATTTTCACCTAGTTATAGACACATAACAAGTTACACAAATTTATACTCCTTCTACCTTTCCAGCACTTGTATTCAATTCTGGTACCATCAATGTGGTCCCAAGTGCTTCAATGCCTTCACTGCCTCCCAATACAAACTCGAACCCTTCCTCTTCGCCACTGCTGTTCTCCTCATCATGAATATTATCCACACATTGACTGTGATACGTCGGAACCCAGCATCTAATATCATCGTTTCGCTTCTTCTCCCCTATGTACAGATCCCATCCGTCCTTGCAGTTCTGCCATACCGGCGCATTTGCCAATAGCCCGGCGAACAAGTTCCGGAGATGCTCGTAGTGTTTCAATCCCTCAGGTTTCCAACCACATCCGAGGTAAACTTTTTTCTGATTCAGGTCTTGGGTGTATTTCAATGACATCCTAGCAGCAGTTACAGATGTCTTCCTCTTCTTCTTCGGCGGACCTTGTCCCGTTTCATCGTCGTGGGGGTCTCCAACGTGATGGTCGTGCCTCCTTTGCTCTTGTTCTCTTGTATCTTGGATTTCGGCCACCCACTTTGGGTAGTAATTTTCAAAAACTATCAATGCAAACGCAAGATCGCTTGCTGTCATCTTATCAAGAACAGACCTTTCCTGATTCGCTTTTAACCATGTCCTGATAGCAGTGCGTCCATACACCTCACTCGCGTAGTAGTAAACGAGGTTGTAAAGCTGATTGAGCGCAGCGGAACTATCGTGTAGGGCATCCCAGTCGTTGGCGGTCGATAACAGTGCAGCAAACGATGTGCCAACGAGGTCGAAGCTGAGGCAACTTCGATGAAGTTCTAGATGGTAAAATTGCATTGTGCGATGTGAGAGGCGGCTTGGTGTCTCTTCACGACAACAATACGAACAAGATTCATGTACACATATTACTCACTAATAAATACCTTTCGACAGGCTGTCACAAAGTTACTTCTCAAAGTACTTATCTTGCTTGACACATTTGGCAAGGCGAACTTTTCGTAATATTGATGTTCGAATCCGTTGAATGATTCAGGTAGTTCAACATAACTCATCACATGTGCAGCAAAAACATGTGGCTGTTGATTATCGTACACAGCCCACCTTCCCGTGAAGTACAAAAACTTGTACGCTGGCCAAATGGTGGCTGCTACACCCTTGTACAGTGCAACCTTATTCGTCATGTTCGCTGCATCTGCCATATACATCGATTGTTTGTTCTTACCCATGCCGCCCCTGTGCGTACGAGACCCTCCACTATCGGCTAACATGCGTAGCCTCTCGTTCTCTGCTGTTAGAAACTTAATGTGTCTCTGCAATGACTCCTCATCTTGTTGACGTCTACTGCTACTGTTGCTCAAGAGTTCCTCTGCACCATTTGCAAACGAGAGTGATGACATTGAGGATGTACTTATCACCTTTTCACCGCCAATGCTTGCCATCATTTCTCCGCCCGCTCTGTTATACTTACCAGTGTGCTGTGGTGTCGCCGTCCCCTGCTCCTCCTGCTGCTGCTGCTGCTGGGTATTTATTGACGGATATTGCAATAGCTTTTTAAATGCAGCCAACGGACTCTGCATTGTAGCACTGTGTTTTAGTGTGCATGAACTGTCAAAGGACGAGTATGAGCAGTTGGATTGCATTGGTGGGGTTTGAACAAGCTCCTTTCTTGTTAAGATTAGTATAAAGTCACGGTGGAATAAGTATATATTTTTCAAAATTCTACAGATAAGATTGAAGTGTCGGAGGTACATATCTCTAGAGAGGGAGTTCGTCAGCTCCTTCGCCGCCGCCAATTTCACTCACACTTTACATTGTACTTTCTACACCATCCATTACCAATAACCACCATGTCTACCAATAAACGCACGAAGATTGCTTCCAACCAAATGCGTATGTGTGCCTGTGGCAAGCAGTTCACGTCAAGGGCATATGGGCATCATGTCGTCGATTGTCTTCCCTTCCACAACCTCACCACAACTCGTCGCGTCTATCATTCAGCAGCAACAAATCATGCCGCCAATGCGGCACCACAGCAGCAAAACTTAACAATGCATCAACAACGACAATGGATTAACCGTGTCAAGGTAAATGTAGAAAGCTCAGCTATTGAACAACGTCACAATGAACATAAGGTCACTTATAACAATCACCTAAAACAAATGACAACGACAGCGCCGCCACGGCCATGTCGTTCTGGCGGCAGCCTAGCTGATGACGAGATGAAAGATACCGCTCTGTCGGATGATGATGATGGTGATAAGCATGACTCTATCGACAGCAATGACTGCTCTGTAATGTTTGATTCAATGGTAGACTATGGCACAGCTGATGATGTCTCTCTCGACAATGATGTGAATGATGCTAATGTGCCAATGACTGCAGACGGTGCACCTGTCCTAGCGGCAACTGGACACATTTTGCCACCACTCTTTCCCAATACAACTGACTTCGATCATGACGACTCAATTCGGTTCGATAGTACGGTTGCTCCATGCACTGCAGCGGGCATTAAACTCATGGAAATAATAGGAAAGCATAGCGTTGACCTTACGCTATATAATGATATTGTATGCTTCATTGGTGACCTCGCTGATGCTGGTTACAACTTCACTCAGAAGCTCCCGAAGCGCAATGCACTGCATACACAATGCGAGCACGCGTTTAATTACAGTTCTCTTCGCCCCAAACTGGTGGAAGTCCCTGTGGCGACTTTAGACACCCCGACCATAACTATGCCAGTGTTTGACATCAAGGCGGTTCTGGCAAAGATGCTTCGAAATCCACTGCTAATGCAAGAGGCTAATTTTGCAGCAAACTATGACATTTTTACAGGTAAGCCTCTTCGTAACACTGCGTGTGAAGACCAAGCTTACTATGATGAAATACACACCGGGCAACAATGGCAAACTGCGGTCAATCATTATTGTGGTGACAGTGACAATTTGCTCCCATGTGGCTTGGTCGTCTTTTACGATAAAAGTCATGCTGACAGGCACGGAAGTTTGGCGGTATCGCCCATAATGTTTACATTGACACTCTTTAACAAAACTGCGAGAGCGCAATGTAAATTTTGGGATATCCTGGCATACGTTCCTAATCTAGACGCTGGAACCAACAAAACAGCAGACAGTTCAATTGGGCGAGAAATATCTTCAGCACAAAAAGTCCAAGACGAACACGTCTGCTTATCGAATGCTCTTCGACAGTTAAAGGATGTGAATGATAGCGGCGGGATCCCAATGCGAGTGATGGGAAGAAAGGTAAAAGTTATGGTCTGGATTCACATCATGGTCGGAGACATCTCTGGCAACAACGGGTTACTTGGTAGCTACAATACATACAATGCGAAATGCCCATATCGGGACTGCAGTTGTGCGAAGGAAAGTTTTCTTGATCCAAACGCAACGTGTACAATGATTCGTAAAGCTGATATAGATCGAATGAAGGGAGACAACGACGTGGCCGCACTGAAGGCAGCCTCAAAACACAATATAACAAACGCCTTTGATACGATACCGACAGGCAATCCAGTAGACACAATCTACCATTTGACACCACCCGAAACTATGCATGCAATCAACTCTGGCATTGTTAAGCGAATGATCGAAAACATTGGCGACCAAATCAAATCAAAGAAGCAGCCAGCGGCTGGTATTCAAAATCTGCATCTTCTTCTAATAGAAAGGCATTCATGGCAGAGTGAACGTAACGCATCATCACGTCCATCATCAAGGAATCATATTTTTGACACAACAAAAACGCAAGCCACCGAAATGATGGGTAACCTCTTCATGATTATGTGTGCACTGCACACATCAATGGGTCGAACCGTTTGCAGAGATGCAGGAGTATCTGAACCGCAACGCAAGGGTAAGATCGAAACAATTAAGATGATTCTTGCAGTGGAAAAATGGTTCAATCGTCGCACACTATGCTCTGACATAGACGACAATTCCAAGATCCAGTCCCTAATACGTCAACAGCTAATACCGAATTTACAGAAATTCTTCCCACGCAATGACGGAACAGGGTGGCAGTTTCCAAAAGTCCATAGTCTTACAAAATTTTCGGTATATATTCAAATGTTTGGGTCTGCGATTAATTTCTATGGAGGCTTTGGCGAGAGCCATCTCAAAACGTTTATGAAGAGGTTGGCACATTTCACACAACGTCGTGCGACAAAATTTGCAACACAACTTGGAGAGAATCATTATCAACAGAGTCTGTTCGCTCACAGCTCATTTGCCATTCGCATGCAAACCAAGTCAAATTTTGTGCTTCTGGAAGAGTCTGTGCAACAAGACTTTAGAGGAGTTCACAGAATAACTTTCACTCAAAGGAGCGCCAGTCGTGCTAATAGTGTGGAATACATTACCAGTGTGGATTGGCCAAAACAGCAATCAAGCAAGCCGCTCGACGATATTTTGAGATACACAATCAGTCGATACATGGCTACAAATGATCCATCTCGTAAACAGTTCCATGTGACAGCCTACACGGAAGCTAAGCTACCGAACAATAAGGAAACCTTGGAGTCATACGATGCTGGACCAACGCATTCGCTATACAAGGTTGACACTAAGGTGAAACGATTTGATTGGTGCGTAATATTAACGCACACAGTCGGTAGTGAGGAAGCTGATGAACGTCTTGATACATGGGCGTACGCATGTCCGGCACAGATACATGGCTTTATTCGGTTTGATACAGGAGGAGTTCGAACACCTCACCTGCTTCAAAACGGCAATGCTGACATGGTCAATAATTCAGAATTCATAGACGAAACCATGTATGTGGTAGTAAGAACTCACAAGGACTTTCTTAGTTGGAGAGAGCTAGAGAAACAATTCGTTGTTCCTATACAGCTTGGCAACTTGGATAACTGCACATATATCCTACCCGTATCACGCATTGTCAATCCATTATACGTTTTTGAGGATCATGGGCAACCAGAAAACACACCCAACACATCATTTTTTGCAACCCTGCCTGCAAGATATTCGGCCTTTTATCTTGATTACAAGCTCAATCCACAATTGAGTCCAGGCGAGGGTGGACTGAGCCAGAAATGTGAGGAAGTATAGTATCTAGAGAAGGGGTTAAGACTTGAAACACACAAATTAGAGTTCTACATCATGTCCTCTTTCTCTTCCTCTTCTTGTTCTTCTTCTGTTTAGAAGTTCGTTTGTTCTTCCCAAAACTACGAATCAGCTTTCTCCAAGAAGTGTCATGTAGAATCTCTTTGGTGGGACAAGACAGAGTACTTTTCTCTGGGCTATAAAAGTATCTTGCACTAACGAGCACTACAACATCTTTATTGCCATTCAATTTTCGAGTGAGAGAAGACAGATTGAGGTCATATGGGTGTGTTTCCTGAAAATCATAAACTACCTTGTTTGACGCCACAAGCGAGTGTGTCTGATGAGACGATATAGATTGGAATTCTAGGATGGTTGGAGCTTGAAAGTCACTGAACAAAGTAGCTGTCTCTTGGAGACTGAGATTCCTTCTAAGATTGATCACTACGTTTCGAATACGAAACTGAGCTTTGATGTACTCAAGTGCTTCTTTCATCGGATCAACATCAATAGTAAACAAATGTTGTGATTCTGCCCATTCCTTCATCATGCTCGCTTGACAATGAAGACCTTCAGCGTGCAGCCAGTTGGCAATGGCACCTGAAACACAAAGATTGTATTTGTTGCGTGCGTCCGACCAAACATTTTTGTTTGCCATGTATGACTCCGGTCTCAACGCATGTGGAGTTGCTTTCTTGCCGACACCGACAAAGATTCCAAGAGCCAATGCTCTTGTATATTTTTTAAGCACTCAATCTCGTTATTCGCATTGATAAATATGTTGCTGCCGCTGGATAAGGTGACTTCAAGTATCTTGTTGGGGTAGAGTGAGTATAAGCGTAGACTCTTGATTTCATATTTCAATGAACGCTCAATGGGGTCCCTCAGTTTGTTGCGTGTTTGTGGACTTATTTTGAGTGTTCTCATTTTGCCATTGAGCAAAGCTTCAACGTTTGCCTTGGGTAACAGTTTCAGGAAGAAGTCAGTTGGAATAAACCAAGCTATATTGGATATCATCTCCTTTGTAAGCTCACTCAATCTAATTGCCACATGGGAATCTCTGTTTCGCGCTCTTCCAACATCTGATATGACAACCAATGTTTTCTTCGTGATCTTGTATTGTGCCATAAAAGTATCAAGCTCTTTTGGAAGAGAGACCTTGTTACCAACTGAATTCGTCAAGTGACGAAAGCTCATGCCTGGTTCGATTGCAATGACGCAATTCGCATAATAATAGCTGAGCATATTTAACACTTGATTGCCTTTGCCGTCTCGAGGTGTATACACTGCTACTGCATCGTCTTCCACTTCCAGATTGCCAACATTGAAGGTCTCCGTACTCTTTCGCTTTGCAAACTCTTCTTTGGAGCTATTAAGAGATTGCTTGGACATAGAGAGTGCTACCTTGTCTTCAACACTCTCATCCCATGATGGATCTGACTTCAAGGTAGCTATTGAATCCACCCCCAACTCTGTTATTTGAACTTGAATCGGTCGACCTGTCAGTACAGACGTCAAATCTTGTATTGTTAGACTCTTTGACATACTTGTCGGCATAATTTTGTCCACATCTGTTTGAAACAATTTATTCATCATTTTCAAGAGTCCGTTTACAAGGGGATATTGATCAAGAGTACCTGTAGTGACATCAATTGGTAGCAAAGTTGAAGTGAGAGCAAGTGTGTTGCATATCAAATGTGAATGTCTATCAGAATGACATGCTCTGTCGATCTTTGTTGCGTCGCAGAATCTCATCCTCATCAATGTGCTTTGTCTTGATCCACTTCCACTCCACACTTCACAAGGATAGATGACAAATCCAATAGGAATATCTTTGGTGCGGATTTCTCCAAGTATTTCATGTAAGCCGACATTATCATGACCAAGATAATGATGATTGATAATGCGGGTACCAAGGCTTATCAATGTCACGAAGTCAAGGGAAGAGTTCATTGCTTGACCACAACATTGGCATTTCAGACAGTATGACCAATCATTCCACTTCGCATTCACATCAGACGTAACTGGTACAATAGAAGCTATCTGAAGTAATTCGGCTCCAAGCTCAGTGATGTCTTGGCTCTTGGTCAAAAAGTGCGTGAAAAATGCAAGAGGGATCTTTACTGAGCACTCTCTTTCGTCCTCGGCTTCTACTACTTCCTGTGTCGCAAACTGTACAACAGCTGGCAAAAGAAGCTCTTCGAGGTTGGCAAGCATTTTTGGAGCTATCTTGATTGTCTTCTCTTTTGCTTTGACAACCCATTCTTCCATTTGAGTCGTCATCTGAAGGAGCAGTTGAGCTCCACCAAATCTAGCTGCAATGTCAGCAATCGTTTCATTTCGTGCGTCCCAAAATAGAAATTTTTTTCTCTTCGACACAGCAGCAGTTTGGGTCTTGATTACCAATGCTTTCTTCGATCTCCAAAACAGTATGCACGCAATTTGCATCAGTCGATCAAGTAGAGCTCCATCATAGGCATCAGAGGTCCACATCAAAGGAACACGGATGTATTTGTCCGCCTTACTAATTGGTCTCGTAATGAGTATCAAAGAATGAAATATCAATTCGTCAACGTTCTGCTGATGACCTGCCAATTCGTTCATGTACATAGTCGTGAATGCTATCAACATTAATCCTTCTTCCTCCTGTGCTGTCTTCATCATATCGTCAAAAGTAGTAGAATCAACCTGCCTCTTTAGCGTTTTGATAAGATCATGCTCCTCTTGCTTTGGAAAAGTCATACGAACCATGAGTTTACTCCTTGCACTATTAGTACGGATATGATCGATGACTTCGATGGGATCTACTCCTTCAATGGTGAAAGGCTCTGCATCGCAAAAGAACAAATTTCTAAAGAAGCTCTTGTCAGCATCCCTTAGTACAATCGTTTTCCTATCCATCTTCTGTCTGAAAAAGGAGCAAGTGGGCTCAATCGCTTTAAAAATGTCGATGTTTCCATCTGCAAAAGGTCGTAACACAGTTCTTTTGTTTTGTTTTGATCTCATCTCGACTGGGACGAGTCCTGTCACATCTTCAGAATGCTGGTGCCCAACTTTCGTAGTTTCTTCCATGCTTATGTGTATATTCATGGATGAGCCACAAGGTTTGTAAGATATATTGTCTTTCTCAGTGGTAGGACAACTACTTTTCTTCTTCATCTTGGTGTCATCACGTATGAATTGACATTTGATGTGCATGTCACCAGTGGATTGGACTGAAGTTCTTTTTGGTTGCTTTGACAGTTGCTTTGACACCTGCTTAGCCGACGCTGCTTTCACCTTCTTCTCCACCTTCTTCTGATCCACCTCCCTAGCTGACGCTACTTCCACCTTCTTAGCTGACGCTACTTCCACCTGCTCAGCCTGTACTTTCGCCTTCTTCTTTGCCTTCTCCGGCACCGCATCCTCGTCTTCATCTGACTCTTCCTCATCCAACTCCGCCTGCGGTGCTTTCGGCTTCTCCTTCGCCTTCTGTGCTTTCGGCTGCTCAGCCTGTACTTTCGCCTTCTTCTTCGCCTTCTCCGGCACCGCATCCTCGTCTTCATCTGACTCTTCCTCATCCAACTCCGCCTGCGGTGCTTTCGGCTTCTCCTTCGCCTTCTGTGCTTTCGGCTTCTTCTTCGCCTTCTCCGGCACCTCATCCTCCAGCTCCACCTGCTTCGCCGTTGAAGATCGTTTTGGTTGCTTTCTTAACACCTGCTGCTTAGTTGACGCTGCTTCCACCATCTTCTCCACCTTCTTCTGATCCACCTCCTTAGCCGATGATGCTTCTACCGACTCAGCCTGCGGTGCTTTCAGCTTCTCCTTCGCCTTCTGTGCTTTTGCCTTCTTCTTCGCCTTCTCCGGCAACGCATCCTCCAGCTCCACCTGCTTAGCTGTTGAAGATCGTTTTGGTTGCTTTCTTAACACCTGCTTAGTTGACACTGCTTCCACCATCTTCTCAACATTCTTCTGATCCACCTCCTTAGCCGATGATGCTCCCACCTCCTTCTGCACCTTCTTCTGATCCAACTGCAGTGCTTTTGGCTTCTCCTTCGTCTCCACCTTCTTCTGATCCACCTCCTTTGTCTCCACCTTCTGATCCACCTCCTTCGTCTCCACCTTCTTCTGATCCACCTCCTTAGCCGATGATGCTTCCAGCTCCTTCTGCGCCTTCTTCTGATCCACCAGCTCTGCCTGCGGTGCTTTCGGCTTCTCCTTCGCCTTTTCCAACATGTCATCTACTGCTTTCGTCAACGATGCTGCTTTCTTCAATGACAATACGTCCTCGTCTTCATCTGACTCTTCCTCATCCGACTCAACTAGTATACGCTTTCGATTCTTCCTTCTGTTCGCCACCACAGCCTCTCCTTCGATAGATTGATCGAACTGATCTTGAATACTTTGCATCAAAACGTCAGGTAAGATCACCTTAGCCCCAGTGAATCTATGATACAAATCCATCAACTGTACCATCCGAAAATTGCAATGATCCAATAGCCGAGGATAACTGCTCCTCATAGATGAAGAATAGTCAACTGAAGAAAGGTTGTAGATAGCCTTTTTCAGACATTTCAATTTGAGATCGCTCTTCAAGTACGTTACTTGCATTGTGTTTCTGTGCTTTGCGAAAGTAAATCTCTTAAAGTCCTTCATCATAAAATCCATCGAATTTTGTAGGCCTTCATTTATTGCATCATAACACGTCGCCATCAATTGCCCAATCTTTCCACTCTTCAAACTCTTTGCTTTAATGGTGCAGTAACGTTTCTCCAGCTCCGTTTGTCTTAGAAGGATCAAATCGATGCAGAGAGGATTAGGTTGCCGATCTTGTGCTACAATTGCACGTCCATTATCTAGAACCAACGATGCTCTTTTAAATGCGACGATAGTTTCGAGTAAGTAACTTGCAAATACTTCACAGAAGGCGTCGTCCCTCAGAGCAGCATCACCAAATTTTGACAAAGTCTGTTTCGACATCTCATACATGCAAAGCACCTGTTGAACATGCATATTGATAAGTTCACAAAGGTTGTCAAAATCAGTCTTGAACCTTGCCATATCACTACTCCTCCCAGGTGAACTACTAAAGTATACATCAATGTCGTCTACTGTAATAGGCAGTGTTTTCTTCATCTTGTCATTAACAGCCATATACACATGTTTTTGATCGCAATCTGTTAACAGTTTCTCCAACGACGCTGCTCTGACATCATCAGCAAATGTTATGGAGTGGGAGGATGGCGACTCCAATGCATGCATTAGTGCAGTAGACAAAGTAGGCTGAGCTAATGATGACTTCGCAGTTGACTTCGAACTTGTCTTTGAGTATGCCATTGACGAGGACAGCTTCGCACTTGTCGTCTTTGCCGTCTTTGTCGACTCCCCTAGTAGGTCGATCGTTCCTGTTCTCTCCTCCTCCTCAGTTAATCGTTGCTTCTCTGCTAATCGTTGCTCCTTTGCTTTGGCAACCGCGGCTTCGTAGGCTGCATCTGAATTTGCCAAAGCTTCTTTCGCTTTTTTAAAAAAAGAAGTCAATTCATCTGGCGAATACTTCAAAGTACTCATTCCTAACATAAGGCCCGACAATTTGATTCGGACGCGCTCAATCATTTTTTGGTTGAAAAGAATTCCTCTCACCGCAGCTGAAGTGGGATCGTCAACAACTGTAAGTATGACGCCATTCACAGTTCTAAAAATTCCACAATTAATACCATCACGCTGTGTTGGTACCTCAAGTTTAATATGCTTCCAATCTCTAGGTTGTGACCCATCTTTGAAGAGAGCATGGTTCAGCAGAGGGTAGAGTTTGGCGAAGACTTTGTCGTGAGAGTCTGTTTCGATGCCAAAACTATCAAAGGTTGACACTGTGCCGTCAACAACATTGGCAATACCACCAACGAAGTGATTCCCATCAATGTGGAAGGGAAAGAACACCTTCTTTAATTGACTGAACGTGTTACCCTTGCCGAAGTATCTTTTGTATTGGTTTGCAGTTGTGAATCCACATCCACCCTCTTTCAAATCCTTGGATCCCCCTTCCGTATTCAATTCACCGGTTGCTACTGTGTTCACAAAATGCACATATTCCTTCATCTCATTTGGGAGGAGGTGAATCATGTACTTCAATAGAAATTGGAGGGCTTCATCGTGGACATAGTTTTCAGTGACGACGGCGTAATAAGTGATCCAACTAAGACTTTCCCCCACCATTCTCCAAGGTTTGGTGGCAACTGACGAAGCTGCAAAGTTGGCTATGTTATATGATCCTGCTGTTAGACTGCATTTCCGAATTTTATCGTATGGAAAATGGAAATTGATTGGATCATAGCGATCCACAAGAAGCTTCTCGTTTGAGGTGAGAGGTTCTATTAGTTGTTTGAACACTGCTTGTAGTTGCTGCTCCTTACTCATGATGATCAATATCTCAGACAGTACAACACAATAAGAAGGCATGGTCCCGACCTTGCAGTTGTGCGTTCAAAAAGAAGTGCAGTGAAGAAGTGGGTACCAGTTTACGGCCGGACGCACCTAATCAGTGTTATCACTTCTTAGAACAGAGGGGATTATTTTGACAGCTACCTTTCCAACGCTTCCTCTCAAGATCTCTTCCGGGGGCCGCTTCGCGTCAGTAACCTCCACTTAGCCCAGGCACAAACGCCGTGTTTGCCGATGGAACGTCGTTCTAGTTGCTGTCAAATAATCCCCCCCAGACACAAACCGCGTGGTTAGATTTGATACTCCTCTGCTGTATAATCTGAAAAAATGATCAATGACCGAAGCAAAGTAGGCGAGTGATCCCGTCTGATTTGATGATAGCAGAGAATGGTGGAATAGTTAGTAGAGCAATATAATATCATATGTGCATGTTATGATGTGGATATGCAAAATAAACTTACATGTTGGGCGGAATAGTGAAGGGTTGATTTGTATGATTTGTCGCTGCTGCAATGAAGAGGATTGGTGCTATGCAATGTTGTTTTTTCTTAGATGACAGCGAGATTACAGTGGGAAGGGATTTACTTTGCTTGTTCCTCGATTGAGCGGACGGTGGTGATAGGGAGGCTTGGATTTGAGGTGTTAAGTTTCCGACTTCGCCGACGGTAAAATAGGATGTTATCTTGAACGTGGAAGGACCGCTATTGCATGCCCATCGCTATTATGACGTTCCACCGAGACTACGAAATGTAATAAAGGATGTAGGGTGGCATGAAGCCTCCGCCGAACCAGTAGTGTTAAAACAAACAATTAGTATCAAAATTTCTAGAAGTGCGATCATTGCGGATTTTGATGCTTCAAAAAGATTTTCAAGCATCGGCAGATGGCCGATCTTATCCAGCGATCTTCAGCGATCAAGATTCCTTTTAGAATCTTTCATGCGTGACACATTACACAAATACAACAACTGTGCTGTTGCATTTACAATCTCGAGATGTCTCTGCAGACATTCAATACTCCCCAATCAACGGTGCATGTTGTTACGTTGATATCTCCCCTATTTTCTCCCCAATTTCTTTACAAATTCCTTTCTAAAGGCATTCCCAACATACTACATCAGTATGAACTTGTTCCCTAATCCTGTGGATCCTGTCGAACATCTCACGTACTCTTGGTTCAACGCTCCCTTGGATTCCATTAGCTCGTGCCTGCATCATCTGATAGGCAGGAGATTCCGCAAAACCCATCTCACTTTCAACCAAACCATCTTCAATCAGTTCAATCAATGCTAGTAGACCTCCATTGGTACACCTGCAGAACCCTCTGTGAGAACAGCAATCATAAGGATCATACCTGTCAAAGGGACCTCCTGCACGAAACATCCGAACAATATCATCACTCCTGATACGACGTCTCAAGGTTTCAATCCAATAATTGCGGATGCACAATGCATGTGGATCATTCCCACCGATGCTGTCTGATACCACCCTAACTCTTGCAACCACATTCGCTCCATTTCGCTTGAGACTAAAGGATAAGTACAATGGCTTGAAGGTACGAAATTCCGCGTTGTCAGTGAAGTGTATCCACGAGTCTTGAGCTCCCTGTGAGTAGCGATAGAATTGGACGTCGTCTCCAAACAAGGCTTCCAACTTATTCATCTCCTTGGTAAGTGCATCTTCCCATAATGAGTTCCCGTTTTCCTCGTCAATAGTCATCGCCTCTCGAAATGATCTCGGCACCCTAGGATTCTTACAATTATTCAAGCCACCATAGATATCCCTGAACGAGCCACCATAGATATCCCTGAACGGAATGGCAATACTTCCATTAGCTCCCCTGTCGATCAAACCCAAAGATGGAAGTTCATCCTGACTATCCTCATCATCCTCATCCAGTTCTTGGATCAAATCTTCACTATCCTCATCTTCTATCTCGATGACACGCTCCCCAGCTTCTCCAATGATTTCTTCGTCCAAATAGTACGCCTCTTCATCCCGGTTTGGTGTATATACATCCGTGAATGTACTCCCAGAAGCCTGATCCCCATCATATCGTCTTGGATTCCATGGTGTTTCCTTAGTCATAACGATGCGCGGCAAGGTATCCAATTGTGCATCCGTAGGGTATGTCGTCTGGACATGTGGAAGACCGTTGACATAGGTAAGAGGAATAGTATATCCTTCTACAGTCATTGGAACTATATTCTGTTCTCCCATCAATTGTAGTGGTCTATCATTCACAAGGCATCCACCATCTTCAAGTTGCATCTTGGAATGCACGATCTGCCCACCATCACTGCCTTCTCCATTCTCCATCACCGCATATTCATTGAAGATGAGTAAAACTTGGTGACCACATGATGTCATCACGGTTCCAGCAAAAGTAGCAATCCTCAGCTCGTCTAAACGAGAGTTTCCAATACCATTGACGTTGATCTTGCGGGAAGGAAGGGCATATTGAAGTAACCTCAAATAGTTTGGATTAGCAAGTCCAACATTAGCTCCCCCGTCAATAAGACCCAGAATAACATCAAGATCACTGTCAGATAAGGACCAGACATTAGGACGAGCGTTCATAATCGTCATATTGACAGACCATGGGGTGGCATGTTCATCAGTCGATGTTGGGATGTCAGGAAACCCAGCAGAGTCAAGGACCTTGGAGACATTACGACGGGTAATAGACACAGGAGCAGTGCGCATGGCTGTAGACGCGATACGATTCTCAGTCATGTAGGGAGGTGATGCAATTACCATGTTGACGCGTCGATCAGTACCATTCAGAGCCAGATTTGCAGCAGTGTTCTTGGGCAATGGAACGAGTTGATTTGGACTCACGTTCTTATTGGACAAAAGGCGCGTGGGATCCAATGGTTCCTTGACGTGCATCTGACGACGAGACGAGTGGAGACCTCCAGAAGGCGTGATACCTGTGAGAGTATTGGCTTTCATCGCATTAATAAGTGACATTTCAGATACATCCGCGGAATAGGCAGTTCTCGTTGCAGTAGGATCAAGCGGTGTTCCCTCAGGTGTTCCCTCGGCAGTATTAACAATGGTAGACGCCATATTAGTAGCACGCCCACGAGTACCAGTGACTCCATTTCCTGGAATGCCGAAAGTCTGTCCATTGCGTGGAGGAGGTGGACGAATTACCGTTCCTGCTGGTAATAATTGCATACGGAGATCCCGACCGAGTTGCAACCACGCCCTGCGCTGACTCTTATTCATGCCATCCCATACGTTGGCCGTAATACGCCCCCCATCTGCATTCTCTTCATCCTTTCCCTCCGCAGCATGGACGGCCCATGTCATCAATTCAATTGCCTCATCCTCCATTGGATTATCATCTTCGGCAATGGCAGTTGCATTGACATCATATGTGGAAGTGCCCCCATTAGTGTACCCATCATCAGAAATCACATGAGCAGCATGTGCGTCAATATCCAAAAACTCACTAACGTCTATATCTCCAGTATAAAGCATTCCTAAGTTGGCATGTCGTCTGGATGACAGCACGGATGTCTTGTATTCTCCATCCAGAGTAATGGCATCATTCAAGTAGTTCTGCAGTCTTTCCGCCACAGGCAAGGGGTTCAATCCGTTGGAACTAGCAACCCGATCGGTAGTATTCATCTGAGATTTCAAGGCACGCATTCGTGGCACATTACGGATGTATCTCTCGTAGTGGGTAAGCATTTGTTGATCATCAAGTCTTTCCGACGGCTTACAGTAACGATTGTATTCCTTCATCAGATTGACGAATCCAAGACTGTTCTTCTCAAGTTCGGTACACTTGGGATCCATTGACCCAGTGATAATGATCTGGAAGATCTGGGCGGCTCGTTCCTCTGCAGCTACGTTGTCTCCATAGTGTGCCAAGAGCTTCTCCCAGACAGTGATACCATCATCCACATGATCCATGATGAGACGGGAACCAACAAGGGTGGTAACACTTTCAGACAATAGAGTATACAGATGGGTATTCTGCTTCTCATGTAAGTCTACTGCCGCTTGGGAGTCGCCGTTTGCGAGGGTTGGCACGACGTAGGTGGAATCTAAGATGTTTTCCTCATACAGCAATTTCAGTTTCGACAAGAACAGGGTGCTCCATCTGGCGAAATCCTTCGCTGCCTTGAACACAGGGAATGTTGAATCCTGCGGCTTGAACTTCTTGTAGAAGGAAGTTAACTTCCTCTCGTCATCAGTGAGTGTATGCTTGTTGTTTGCCGTAGACGAAGACCCGGCGTTGGAAGTTGGCTGTGTCGTAGCGTTGGTAGATGCAGAGGGTGCGAACTGTCCCACCTTGTTGATCTCCTCAAACCTTAAAGCGAGGTCAGGATCATAATCAACAAATCCTGCTGTATTCGCTCCTTTCCTACTCTTGGGTGGTCGGCCCGAGGGGCCCCCAGCGCGTGTGCTGGGGCGACTTGTGGCCTTACTTTATATACACCCCGGATGGGAGCAGTTTGGGAGCAACTTGGGCACAGATGATTAACCCTATATGGCACAGATAAACCCCCATTTTGCCAAAGTAAAAGAGAGGAAGAGATCACTTAGTCACGGCAACAAAAAGTGGATGCAGCGTAGAGGCTCTGTAGGACCATATGATTGGGCCTATTTTGCAAACCCATTGGGATGGTTATCAGTGCCAGAGGTGCTCTTGAGCTAGGTAGGAATTGGTACTCAAAATTGGCTGCATAGGAATTCAGTATTGTCTGTGTCTGATGTGACAGCAACAGTGTGGCAGGTATGGTCAGGTGAAGTTGTGGCAGGGCTGCCGTGACGGGTTTTCCGTGTATCCCGGAATATCCGGTTGGCTTGTTTTAAGGAGAATTGGCTAGCTGTGTCTGCCGTGCACGTCTGCGACATGCGACAATGACGTCATTTGTTGTTGTTGTCGCCAACATCACTCCTGAATAGATGCAGACAGAAAGCAAGGACAGGATGTGTGCATTATTCCATTAGCAATCTGCTCAGGAGTGATGGTGTTGTGGACAGGAGCACAGTAGCCATATTGTTGTTTTGGTGACATTTTTCAACTTAGTTGGAGGAAGAATACATAGCACAACAGATATTCTGATTAGACATGATTTCAGTTTGGATAGAAGTAGGGAAATAGGATAGGGGAGACGTGCTTACCTTTACATTCTGATTTATGGTCCACCTGAATGAAGTACATATGCTTGAGAGACTGTTAGTGTTGTTAGTGTTAGTGCTTGGAGCGTGGAAAGACTTGCATACCTACCTATGTATGACCCTTGCTACCAAAAAAGCTGATAACATCAGAAAATTTGTCAGAGCTGGAACTTTCATAGAAACTTACTCACAGATTCAGATTCAGATCTCCATCATTCTGTGCTTTGTGCTCTGAGCGTGGAAAGACTTGCACACCTACCTACCTATGTATGACCCTATCTGGACAGATTTTCAGTTTCATGTGACAAACTCCATCACTCCATCACTCCATCACGTGACTTCTCAAATCACGTGACAAGTCGATGTTGAAGTGGTAGTGGTGAGCAAATTGCTGGAAAGATTGCATTTAAACTCACCTTGCTTTTATTTACTCAACTCTAATCTGGCATATTCGGAACTCCGAACGAACAGCAAAAATGGTCGCTACGGCTAACGGCTACTGCCGCTCATCGCTCTCCTTAATCCTGACGGTGGACGCATGGCGAATTGTTGCATAAAGCGATGCTCATCAACATCTTGATGGCACCATCTACTCGTGTCTTAGCTCTTACTCGGTTGGGTGGTATGAGCTCGGGTGATCAAATAATAAATACTTTCCTGCGGCACAAAATTAATTAAGTATCGATGCAACTTACGAGTTTCAAATGATTCTCCCACTCAATTAATCATGGGCGGACGAGGCGAATAATTCGTTATCGTTGGAACCGATCTTATTCGTCAGAGGTGCTCTGCACACGGCATGGATTAACTCTCCGGCGATTGCCGCTGTGATGCACCGGGGATATACATAATATCCATGTGCAACTCCTCACGAAGAGTTTCAAATGATCCTTCTTCAACACAATTAATTATTGTAGACTGACGTAGCGAATCATTCGGTATCGTTGGAACCATTCGTTATCGTCGGAGGCGCTCTGCACAGCATCGAGCTTCGTCAACTCTCCGGCGATGTCGCTGTGATGTGCCGGGGATTTTTTTATGTAGTTGACAAAGTAGCCGTAGCTACGGAAACGATACGTTCAGATGATGATCGTAGTAGCATATTATCGCTACACATGCCGTTGGACTTGGTCGAATAGGCATGTTCGTCGCTTCCGAAATCAAGTGGGAGGGGGCTGGTAAGGGGTGGATCGCCGTCATGGTGTTGGTGTTTTGTGCGTCATGGTGATTGATTGCGATTTTTTTCGCTTGAAGCTAGATCGTGGAATTTCCAATTGAAGAGTGATTGAGGGAGCGCGCAAAAAAAGGGGAGAACCAGGAGGCCAGCGGCTAGAGAGAGAGAAGCAGGCGCAAGTACAAGGACGCACACAGCCAAGATAATCTTACTATGTAACACTAATAAAAAGTGTGTAGAGTAAATTCTCTAAGACTCTCTCCTCCAGCAAAAACACAAGAGAGGAGTAACTACTCACTACTCCTACTTATTGCAGAGCAACTTTATGGACACATTACTTTGTAAAATAAACACAACAACAATAACAACAAACATCATTGCACAAATATACTACGTAGCTGATGGCAGGGGCCCCTCGGGCCCAGTTTCGCACGCTCACTCAGCTGTCAGTTGCATGTCTCACCTACTGCCGACCGAAACCTGCTCACTTGTAGAGAAATAAAATCACAGAAGCCGTCCCTGCTAGTCTCGGTCTTGATGTCAATCTTCACCTCCTCCACTCTCCCACGACCATTCTGCCGCCAATTGAGGTAGCTACAGATGTTCATTAGATCCTCGTACTCGCGATCATCAAACAACTCTTCTCCTGACTCATCTCCGTCTTTAAAACGGACCCTCCTGCGGATGTCAGCCTTACCCAACTCGCGATGTAGGTCTCGGATCGTGAACACTCGAGCCCATTTGAGAGCGGTAGTTAGGTTGATGGGGCAAGTAAACAGGTGATCAACGACGAATTGTAGGTCCTCGTCGAAGCGTACCGCCTTCTGCCGACTTGTCGTCTGCGGATTATTTCTCACAGATGTCATCTTTTGTAATGACTTCACGGGTAGCTCTCAGCTCGGATGAAAAGCGTAGCTTTATGGATGTTAACCGGTCCCGACTCAAGATCGCTAGTGCTAATATCCCCACTTTCTATTCACACGATACTCTAGAGTTGTGCGTGTAACGGCCGTGTCTGGAATAAGGGTCCAAAGATTATCTTCTCGACGTCTTCTGAAGTAGTGGGATGTAATGGAGATCCCGGTAAAGATATTCTTCCTTCGATGGTCTTATTCAGTAGGCAGGAAACACGAGACTGTTAATCTCTTAGATGACAGCGAGATTACAGTGGGAAGGGATTTACTTTGCTTGTTCCTCGATTGAGCGGACGGTGGTGATAGGGAGGCTTGGATTTGAGGTGTTAAGTTTCCGACTTCGCCGACGGTAAAATAGGATGTTATCTTGAACGTGGAAGGACCGCTATTGCATGCCCATCGCTATTATGACGTTCCACCGAGACTACGAAATGTAATAAAGGATGTAGGGTGGCATGAAGCCTCCGCCGAACCAGTAGTGTTAAAACAAACAATTAGTATCAAAATTTCTAGAAGTGCGATCATTGCGGATTTTGATGCTTCAAAAAGATTTTCAAGCATCGGCAGATGGCCGATCTTATCCAGCGATCTTCAGCGATCAAGATTCCTTTTAGAATCTTTCATGCGTGACACATTACACAAATACAACAACTGTGCTGTTGCATTTACAATCTCGAGATGTCTCTGCAGACATTCAATATTTTTGTTGTGTTGTTGTTTTGTTTAGAACCCGGCAGGAGTAGTCAGCTGCAGTTACGGCATGTGGTGTATTGTCATTGTCTCGACGTGGAGAGCTGTCCTCATCGGCACATGACCGGATCAAAGCAGGCAGGCTATAATAGTCAACTTCAGTACCGGGGCGGGCTTAATTACCAGAGCCAGCACAGGATATGTACAGAATCAGCATGGGGTATGTATCTTTCCCCCACCTCATCACTCATCACCATGGCCGAATTGCCTCTATGTATGTTGGCATCATCTCCTACAGATACGACAAAGACATCAGATTTACGAAGCATAAAAACAAGCGCAACTCATCTGGCATATATTGCGTCGACATTTGCGCCCCTTGGTATAGCTATGTAATGCTACTTGTCTCCAATATATGCTCATAAATAGTCAGATTTATACCACCAAAATTACTGGTTTTTATAGCTTGGGGCATATAGAATCTACATTACGTTATATTCGACCCCGACTACTGCTCGGCATCGTCAACAATAAGTTACAAAAGGTTAATGCAGCGCTGGATGCATCTGTATCCGGTCTATAATTGTGAATCTGTGATGCATGTCGACATGCGCAAAATCAATCTGCGCGTACAGTTGAAGTGTAGGATTGTTGTTGCCACAATTGTTTCGTACACAAAAAGCATATAGAATTGATATGCTCTAGTCAGACCATAATAGAAAGAGATCCGCATATTCAACTCATGTGAATAGTCGCCAATGACACGAAAAGAAGAAAAGCCCGTCAAATTTCGGCTCGTCAGAGGTAGCCCATCAAAACACCATTTCATGTCTAACACAGGACCTATTGCAATAAAAAGTGTATAGTGGCCAATTATACTTGGTGGCGATAGTATAAAAGCTCATTGTCACTGATCAGACGAAGAACATTGATAGAAGTGATGCTACAACCTCATAGGCGATTGCATGTCGACATGTGCAAAATCAATCTGCGCGTACAGTTGAAGTGTAGGATTGTTGTTGCCACAATTGTTTCGTACTCAAAAAGCATATAGAATTGATATGCTCTAGTCAGACCATATTAGAAAGAGATCCGCATATTCAACTCATGTGAATAGTCGCCAATGTCACGAAAAGAAGAAAAGCCCGTCAAATTTCGGCTCGTCAGAGGTAGCCCGTCAAAACACCATTTCATGTCTAACACAGGACCTATTGCAATGAAAAGCGTTTAGTGCCCCATTATACTTGGTAGCGATAGTATAAAAGCTCATTGTCACAGATCAGACGAAGAACATTGATAGAAGTGATGCTACAACCTCATTGGTGACCACGTGTGACTGATTTTGGCCATGCCAGAAGCAGCAGCAGTCGACCGCTATTTCATGCCCAACGCTGTCAGAATTGCAATTAGCCTTGTTTGGTGGCTCATTCTACATGGTATTGATAGTATAGAAACACATTGTCACTGCTCAGACAAACTGTACTGATGGAAGTGATGCTGCAATCAGTTTGCCGGGCTGATGCGGTGCGATTTTGGCTAGCAAGCATCAGCAACAAGCAAACCACCATTTGTGTATCGAATGATGTTAATACAGAAATAGAACGTGTTCAGTGCCCCATTATAGAAGCACATTACCATTGCTTATACGCACTGCATCAATAGAAGTGATGTTTGCAACCTTGCCGGCCCTGGTTCGGGTCAGTTTGGGCTTGTGTGGAGCACAACCATACGTCGCCATTCTGTGTCCATGCTGTCAGTATGGTGAAGAGCAGTGTTTAATTGCACAATGTAGGCCATGACGATAGTATAGCAGTATATCCACCCCTGCTCAGACGAATTGTGTTGATAGAAGTGATGACAGGAGCCATATGAGCGCAAATTCTGGGCAATTCGTTGTATCCCATGTCATATTGTAGCTATAGCGCAATGTAAAGTGACGATTATCCTCATGTAGATTCAATACGAATAAAGCCGATCATCTCATCGATTAATACCATCGAGAGATGTGTCCACTACGTGTTTCTTTGTTGTAATACGTTCTTGGCATATGTGCTGTGCCATAATGATGCTGTATCTGTGCTAATTGCATGTTTCATATCCTTGCATGATATATTGATTGCTATCATCCCACTTCATTAAAAGCAACAAGCCAAGGTCACACTCGCTACAAGGTGTTCATATAGGGCGGAAATAAATGAGTTCATTGCTGTGTGTGCACTATTCATTCCAATATTGTGATCCTCCTTCTTGATTTTGTGCAATTCGGTCCATCATGACTTGGTACATTAGTTGTACTACACAATTCATCAGTGCATGCTCAATCAATGATAACGCTGACAACACTAGTCCATAGCGCAGTATCAATAGTGTCGGTCACTAAATTATCGATGAAGTTTATTCGCCGTAGTCACTGTGGCAATAGTCAAAGTAGTGGTACTTTACCATTGTCAGCATGTGAGCGCTGCGCGGATGTTCCAAAAAAGTGAGCAGATTGAGAAACCTATGAGTGACGCTTACTTAACTTTCTAAATGGAAGAGAACCCTTAATCTGATGCGACAGCATTTTAAGACTGTCTAATACCGATTGATCAGAATTAAATTCTGACCACCAGAATTAACTTTTACAATTTCGACGTTAATTCTGATATGGCAGAATTAAATCCTGTCACACCGCTTTTAATCCTAATAGAGTCAAGATAAACTGCATTGATAACATAATCCAGTTTCAAAAGGGAATAAATTCTGATTTGGTAGAATAAAATCCTGTCACATCACAATTAATCCTGATAGAGTCAAGATAAACTGCATTGATGGAATAATCCAGTTTCAGAGGTCCATAAATGGAGGGCTGAAAGATGGGGAGCAAGACAGTACCTTACCCGGGTTAGGTATAATCATAGAACCCGGGGTTGTTCGACTCCAGCTTGCAGCGAGAACAGAATTGCTTCCTCCCAACGAGGTCTCCAAAAATGGAGGGATGGAGGCTGGGGAGCAAGACAGTACCTTACCCGGGTTAGGTATAATCATACAACCCGGGCAGGTCGAATCCCATTTTCTAGCGAGAACAGAATTGCTTCCTCCCAACGAGGTCTCCAACTTTGGAGAGATAGAAGGTGGGCAGCAAGACCATACCTTTCCCGGCTGTGACATTTATTTCCGGGGAGGTGCAATGTTGATCATTAGTGAGATGGCAGAAGGGGACGTGGCCGAGCAACGAGAGATGGAGTGAAGGTGATTATTTTTAGACGTCGCAGTGGTGGCACATTCTGCGGAAGGTGTGCCCACTATGGAGGATACGACAGTAGAGGAAAGAATGACAGATCAGCTCTAGACGGTTTGTGCATGGGGCACTGCGAGACGAGCCCGCCTGACACAGCGACCTTGTCTCCCGTAGGCCCAATGCGGGTGGGGGTGACGCCTTGACCTTGCCCTGTTGCTTGCTCTGCAAGCCGGTGGGCTCCTAAAGCCATCCGGTACTGGCCTATGCCGTCCGGTATTGGCTTAGAAGGCAAGGATGTGGGTCAGAACTCTAACCCACGGTTTTAGGCATCACCCCACGCATGCATACATGCACTAACCTTTGAGCTTACTTGTGTCCAGCAAGTGCCCGAGTAGGTAGGAACCAAGGTCCAGTACGTGTACTTGATTGTGGTGACGGACGGACGAGCGGATGAGCAAACACAAGAGCTCATTGTTCTTGTGAGTTTCAGCTGCACCATGGGCATTGCTGACAGTGGAAGAGTAGTAGTAGCAGTAGCATTAACAGCGGCCCACTCCCCACCCTTTAACCAATTGGGCTCCTAAAGCCATCCGGTACTGGCCTATGCCGTCCGGTATTGGCTTAGAAGGCAAGGATGTGGGTCAGAACTCTAACCCACGGTTTTAGGCATCACCCCACGCATGCATACATGCACTAACCTTTGAGCTTACTTGTGTCCAGCAAGTGCCCGAGTAGGTAGGAACCAAGGTCCAGTACGTGTACTTGATTTCACCTCTCAACATCAAAAAATCAAATCAAAGAGCCTCGACATGGCCACTTCCGCCTCGCCCGCCTCCCCACCCAGCCCATCCAGAGCGTTTCATAGCGGCGTATCTGTATTAGAGCACTTGGGTGATGCAGAAATGAATAATAATAATGATAATACTATCGGTGCAGCCGGCATTATGGACGAGTCAATGAATAATGACAACATGTCGTCGTCATCGTCAGCAGCGACCAACGACGATATTAATGACGCAGCCTTGCCAGAATCACCACCCTCCGATGCAGCAAATCAAAATCGTCTCGGTGGATCAATAACAACTCCAGCCTACGCCCTGCTAGTCGGTGTAGCCCTCGAAAATGAGTCCAAAATATTATCTATTCCGCTCACTACACTGCCCACCACATTGGGCAAACAGCATGACACCAAAGATGTCAATTTCGTAGGCTTGACGGAATATAACAGCAATGACGGTGATAAGACAGAGGGGGCTTCATCTACTACTAATAAGAGCGGACCGAAATTGAGCAAGTCAATGTGTTGCATTTATTATCGAGATGGGGAGCAGGGCGGCAAGTTGGGCTGCTACAAGAAGCGAAAGAAAAAGCCAGCAGCAGCAGCAGTGAAGGTCGGTGATGCTAATAATAATGATGCAGACGAAATGAGTATCGAGGGCGATGTGGACGCATTAAATGGTATGAATTATCTCCCTTACGAAAAACCTCAAGAGGAGAATGACAAAGCGGCGGAAGTAGCACCAAATGATATTATTCGACTGCCATCGATGCAACAAACTGATCCATTACCCTCGAGTGGCTTCTTTGCAGTGGAATGTACCGGACGAAAAATCATTGTGGGCGGTACGGTGTTGAAGAAGGGACAGCACGCCATGCTGAGTGATGGGATTACGGTGCAGATTGCCTCGCATTGCTTTTACTTCTTGTTGCCGAAGAATGTTGATGCTGCGAATAGTCAAAAGTCAATCAAGGTTACATTGACCAAGACTGTTGTGAAGGTGCTTGATGGCGGCAGTACATCTGCAGCAGCAACGGCACAGTCATCAAAGAAGAAGAGAGACGACGATAACAGCGATGATGATGCAACCTCCGACGATTCATCCATCCTCATCAAATCACCACGTCCAGCTAAGAAATCCAAATCCTCCTCCTCCACCACCGATAATAATGACTTGCCCTTTGCGTCCACTCTCGAATCCAAAACAGACACGGAGTTATTGCAAATGTTATCCGAAGCCACCGAAAGTAACGGATGGGATAAACACAGTCAAAACATTGGAACGACATTGGCCACACGTGCTTGTCGTGCTGCTGCTAATTCGTCAAAATTGCAGAAAATGAATAGGGATTTCACCGGTGTTACCCAACGTGATGTAATGAATTGGATCAATAAGGACTCAGACACGTTTGGGGAGTATGAAAAGATGATGTTGAGGAAGATTGAACCGAAATCATTTGGGATTGCAATGGGTAAGGCTATCATACGAGCGGGATATACCAAGAGTGATGTGAAGAGTGGCAGAGCCAACAGGTGGACGTTACCGGGTGATATTATTGTCCCGGCGGTAGCCACGGTGGCGCCTCCGACGATGAAGAAGTCGCCTAGCACTACGCAGATGAAGTTGTTGCCGACTGGTGGGGGAGGGAATAAGTCGCCTCAAAAGCCCATGGCGTTGCCAAATGCGAGTAAGGTGGTGGAAGTGATGGAAAAGGAAGAAATGGATAAGTCGGCGGTGATGGATGCCAACAACAATGACAACAATGGTGACGGAAGTGGAGGAGCGGTTGATACGACGGCCAAGGAAGAATCGATCAAGAATGCAGTCCTCCCATCAAACGAAGATCTGAAGACCTTCGTGGAAGCTTGGCTTGCACGTCCCGAGAACGCCCTAGTGTCATCGACTCTGTTTCCCACTTCAAAGGATAAGGAGGAGATTATAAAGGGATGCGGTGTGGATAAGAAGCGTTTGGAGAGTTTCTTTTATCGCATGCGAAAGAAGCTCAAACAAAAGCAGGAAGCGGAAGGGGCTGCTGCTAGTGCTAGTGATGGACAGAAAGCCGCTGATGGAAGCGCTCCTGTTGGTGCAGCAATGCCTACTGTTCCTCCAACCGCCAATGCTGCACCAACTCCTACTACTACTGCAATATACCCAACAACGATGACACAACAGGAGCGTGAAAATATTGCCGCAAGCCGTGCATTCAACGAGGCAATCCAAAGTGGTAGCCCGTTCAAGATGGCAACGGAAGAAGCAGCGGCAGCAGCAGTTGCCGCACGTGCCAATCAGAATCTACCTGCTCCTACTTCTCCGAAAGTTCAGAAGGATACTTGATTGAATATCAAGTAATTTAGTGGCTTTAAGTATTTACATCAATAATTTGTATCCATCGCATAAGACACATCATCTACCTCTACCTCTCATGACAAGTTAGAAATGGCAATCCCCGTTGATCTCGCTAGAGAGGCAGTAAATGCGCCATGTTGGGATATTTAGAGCGTCACTATGGGCCAGGCCCTGCTCAACTGCTCAAACTCAAACTGCACGTTTAGTCGTCTTGATGCACACACCCAGAAGTAAGTGATGACGAGGCGCCGCAATCTTAGGGTGACAGTCTGCTTCCTCGGAGGCAGTAGAATAGACTTGGGGAGTAAGATAGCAGAGATTAATTTTTATCTTGCTCCTTCCATGAACGATGCCACCACAAGCACTTGCGTCAACGACTGCTTGGTCGGAGTGGGGGTGGATACAAGTATGGACGGTGGCCGTACGATAGCAGCAGTAGATTGCTCGTCTTCTCAGTGGGAGGACATGTCTTTAAATCACATAGAAAGTGGTGATGGAGGGAGTCATCACTACACAAGTATGGACGATGGGCGTACACGAAGCAGAGGTTGATCTCTCGTCTTCTCATTGATAGGAGAGGAGGAAGATGTGTTGTTAGAAAGATGTCACGAAACAAAGTAATCAAGACATGTTACAAGCATCTATCGCTCCCGACATCAAAAGAACAGCCAGTGAGATCTCGAAATGAGATATATAAAGTATTTGGATATCACTGGGGGACGTGAACACGTTTCTTACAAGATGAAGATGTATTGAATGCCATTCATCCAATTGGTTGACGTATTCGGCAGGCTGAAGTTAGCAAGTCCTCTTCACCCTCCTCAAGGGATCACTAGATCGCAGTACCAGCCCCAACTCTCAGCTTTTCTCACCAACCGATCTCAACAATGGAACCTAGGTTCCATCCACCTCTGTAAGAAAAAGGTTCTCCTGAACCCCAAACAGGACGCCGTCCGAGGACGCTTAACTTTGAGCTTAAGTGTATCCAGGGCCAATTTGTTGATCGCCGGCTTTCCTCGGCGATGATGGGCCAATTTGTAAAGCACCGGCTTCCACGGTGCTGGGCCAATTTGTATAGCGCCGGCTTCCACGGCGCTGAAGTTGTTGCTCAATCTCACTGGGCTGTTCTTTTCCGCAACAGAATGAATCATGAATCATGTAACTCACCTTTTGATCATCTTGATAGCGGCGAGCCTGCTTAACGAAGGAGGAAGTCAAGCGGCTAGGTGCAGCGGCAATGTGCGCGGGTGAATACTGTTGAAGGCGGCCGTAGGATAGCGGCCGGGCGGAGGCGAGTTGGTCGGCATGGTGATTTTACTAGCAAATGATGTGAACGTTTTGCATTTGGATAATTTATGAGCTCATCCAGCAGCGACAAGTGCCCCCCAACGGCTTTTTGCCACCATGATTGAATGACTGGCTGTGAGAGCAAGAAGGCGGCTTTAGAATGACTGGCTGAGGGAGCCCATGATTAAAGAGCGGTTGATCGGCGCCATGATTGATTGTGTTGGTGTCATGTGTGTCATTTTTATGTTGGGGACTGAAATTTACAATAGGGGCTACAAACGGTATTCGAGTGAAAAGGGGTCACTGTGATCGCGCGGCTGCGCGTCAGTTTTAAGCCTATTTATTACCGGTCAGACTTCCAGAACTCTAAATGAACATTAAAGAAGCAGGTCACCTCGAAAAAATCGGCATGTGATGTTGCTGTTCTCTGGTTGCGTTGCAGCCGTCTACAACAAGGAACACCAACCACAACTGCCTGACGTGTGAGTATTCATCATTTCTTTAGCCGCAACAAGACGACGACATGACGACGGAGCAGCACAACAGATTCGTCTTCACCTCCGAAGACGAGGAGAGTTTGTCGCCCGAAATTTCTCCATTTTTTTCATCTCTTCCATCATCACCGAAAGCAAGCCAGCCGACATTTTCAAATAATGATCGATCAAGTCCGGGGGAATGTTCGCTCTCTAACTTCGATTGGGGTGTGAATAATCATGGAAACGACCTAGCCACCGCCAGTGCTGCCGCTGTGCAATATGAATCTGAAAGCAGCACTAAAAATAATGATGTGCCCCTCTTCCTCTCAAGTGAAGATCACAATGGAACATTGTCGTGTCCGGGGGGAATACAGCCGCCGCTCATGGTGCAGCGAAATGTTTATCCTTCATTCTATTCGGCACAGCTTCCGCCGACCCATCATCATCATTTTGCCGCCGCGAACACAACCACCAATAATGTTGATAACAATAACAGCATGATGTCGTCTCTCCAACCAAGTCATCCTCAAGCCAACAACACCGCTGCTGCACATTGGAACACCTCTAACAACGAAACTGCCCAATTGTATGCGCAGTTATTCCAGGCACAAGCGGACTATGCTGTCATGCAGCAACAATTCTCAGGGTTTGTGGCTGAGAACACTCCATCGTCCACTTTGGAAGCAGTGAATCATTCCTCCGTCAATAATGCTGTGGCGTCTCCTCTTACATCGAATAATACGGCATGTGGTTCCGGTTTCTCATATGGTAACCAGCAACAGCAGGTGCAGCAACTCAATCAGGTGCAGAATCAAATGATGCAAGGAGGTCCTCAAGTCGATTATCACTTGAAAGAAGATGACCCGAGCCAACAACTCCACTGTGGTCTGATTACCAGTGGGATCGTCAAAAGCAATAACATTGCGGATCCAAACATCATACAAAACCATCCTACACGACTATCCATACCTTCAGATGAACAATTCCTCGATCCAGTCTACAACTTTCTTCGTTCGGCATGTATCGAAGTATTCGTTGCCACTGATGAAAACGACACGAGAGGACGTGGACGTGGAACCCAAGCCATTGGACAGGTGGGATTACGTTGTGTGCATTGCAAAAACATTCAGAGGAACAGGAGGGCCAATCAGGCGGTATCTTATCCTTCTAGAACGACCAATATCTTTGAGTCCGTGAGGAATTATCAACGTATTCACTTGGAGGCTTGTGAATACATTCCAAGTGAATTCAAGACGAAATATAGGGAGTTGGTGTCACGATCATATCGGAAAATCCACCTAAAGTACATCAAGGTCTACTTTGCCGAAGCAGCCTGTGAGATTGGCATGGTGCAAACACCCAATGGTCTTTTCTTTGGTGCACCTCCCAATACAAGTGGGAAACCCTCGGAAAAACTCTTGGCAATCATGTGTATTGCGGAAAATCCCACTGCATCGGAACATCAACAACTGAGAGACTTGATTTTTCCCAAGGTGGATGACCGGCTGGTGAATTCCAAGTTTTCTCACATTGCTTCTCTAAATACGCGTCAAGTGATTGCGAATTGTCGACAGGAAAGGGCCGCATTTGTGTATCCATCCGATTTTCCGATTATCAGTGACTTTCGATTCGTCCTGTTTCATCAATTCCTTCCATGTCGACCACCCAAATCAGCATTGAGCCGACGACGGACAAAGCCAGATAAGTGGGATACTCTTTCGGGCCTTTATTGTAAGCACTGTGCCAAAGCCCATCCGGGGGAGCGGTATCTTAAAGGGATGTATTTTCCACTGGACTTGGAATCGCTTTGCGACTCTAGTTTGCCTTGTAATTTGGAGTGTCATATTATGACTTGTCAGTATGTCCCGTTTGCGACTAAGGAGGCATTGGACGAATTGCAAAGGTTGGCTGCGGAGTATGGTGTTATTACCAAGAGAAATGCCAAGAAAAAGTTCTTGCAACAGTTATGGAAAAGAATTTCAAATTACTATCCATCTCCTGGAAAGGGAGGAGAGGGAGTGTCTTGCATGTATTGATTTGAGTAGAGAAAAGTGAATAGGTGCTACTCTTGTAAAATAATAGTCTAGATTAAAGCTTATTACTGCAGAGATATCAGTGATGGGTGCACATTTCCCAACATTTTCATCAAGAAATGCCTTTTTCTGTTCTGGAAATCTACTCCTTTGACACAATAGAAACGATTATTCAATCACCTCTATCTTTATCTAACCACATAAACGACTATCTTCCTCCTCTATCTCTATACCTGTACAATAATAAGCCCCTTCATTTCAATAAGAAGACATCTTAACATCTAGATCCTCAGCATCTTGCATCTTTTCTTCAAAGCATGCATCCGCATCTTGCGAGGGGACAGAAGAAATACATCCACAAGTTTGACAAAAGAATCGGCAGGCAGGGATAGTTGTATACAATGCAAGGCTGCAGTGACCACAAGTCACAGGCTTGGTAAGGTGCTGCGTGGGGTAGGGTAATGCCATATAGTAGGAAGGGGTTGTTTGGACGCTCTTGTCTGAGCCGCTGCTTCCACTTGACGAACTTTTTGGGCTACTGTTGCCTTGGGCATACGCAACAGATGATCCTCCTCGTTGCTGTTCTAACATGTGCGCTTGGTGCAATCGTTCGTATGCGGCTGCTTGTTGTGCAGCGGCAGCGGCAGGAGCCGCAGCAGGAACAGCTGCAGAGGCGGCGAAGGAGGGGATTTCTTGAACAGCAGTGCTATCATCTACCATCATCATGTTGTGTTGTTGTTGTTGAGCAGCCCCGCCCTGCGACTGATGCTGTTGCCTCCGAGCGATTTCCTCTTCGTGTCTCTCACGTGCCACATCACGTCTTCGGAGCTCCAATAAGGCAGCGAGACGTGGATTCGTAGGGATGAAATTGCCGGCAGTTGCACCTGATCGATTCATATCGACGAGACGCTGACATGAAGTCCATGCATATAGATAGGCCGGATCTCTACTGGCCCTTTCCGCGTCATAGTCACCCATGATGTTATGAGAAGTCATCTCCCTCCATTGCGGAGAATCGGCTGCACACAGATAGCCTGCCGGTGGGGCAAGTTGCTGCTGTTGCTGCTGCTGATCTCTCTGCGCTGCCGCCGCACCACCCTGCTGCTCCTGGACAGAGGCACTTGAAATCGAGCTGCCGCTATCATGAGCCACCGAGTCATCTCCCTGCTGCTGCTGCTGCCGCTCTCGTTCTTCCGCCAATTTACGTTGACGGCGATCAAAGTAGGCCAAATTTCTTCGCTCCCAAATGGCATTTAACTCATCTTCGGTTAAACCTTCATATCGGGAAAAGTCTTCGGACTCGTCGCTATCGCTGTTGTCGCCAGAGCGGCTCCTGATGGACGAGGAGGGTGAGATGGAGCGTGATCTTTCCGACATTGTCTCGGGTGTTGTCCAAGTTTATTCCTGATTACAATAAGAAGACAATATTATTATGCATGGAAGGGACGGACCAAGCGTGATTGTTTAAGTTACGACCACTTTTTTACCCACCACTTTACCCGGTAGCAAAAAGCCTTTACCTGTACAGGATGCTTACGCGGTACTGAAAACTGACGTTGTAGCAAAAATGGCCCTTCTCGGTTATGCAGTATTTTAGGGTTCGTATTTTAGAGAAGAGATTGAGAGGATAAACCCGTCAGGAAGACAAAAATCGGATAGCTGTGTGACAGGGTCCGGATCAGGAATAAATAATTTCGAGACGGTACCGAGCGGTATCTCATTATTGGGATTTTTGTCTGTTGTGACCCCCAGGGTTCTCATCTGTTGGGGAAAAGATGCTTTCTGACGCGACAACATGACAAAGGGTGATCGGAGAACCAATACTCGCTCGCGTCTGTTCTTTATTGTTCTTTTCTTTCTTTTGCACACGTAAGTTTTACGAGCTCTCCTGTCGCTAGCGATATGTTACGTGTTCCGACGTTGCAATCGCCAACTACGACCACACGCTATCATTGTGAGGTAACGACTTTAAAACTATTAGGAAAGACTTTGAAACTATTAGGAAAGACCTCTTTAGAAATGTCTTTTAGTCATATCACAAATCACAACGACGTCGTTTTAGAACCGCAAAATGTGAATTTAGATGCCGAGCAAGCAGAGGAACACCGACGAAGTGAAAGTTCCGGCAACCTTGACGGGCTCGAGGAGAAGATCGACAAAGCACAGTGCCTTGTGCGTTGCATAGAAGCGATCGAACGCCGAACGAACAACACACCGACACAGAATCAAACCACCTTCTCTCATACAATAAAGCAAAATGGACAGCAATAGCAGTCAGCGAGACCAGTTTGGCTACTACTTCACGGAGCAGCCGCCGCCCGGTGTCTCCTACACTTCCACCTCTCACAACATGTCGTCGGACTTACAACTTTCGCCGCCTCCGTCCAAAAGGTCAACAGCTCAGGCCTATCACTCAATTCAAGAGAGGGAGGAATGCCTGATCTCACCGCTGCAAATCTCGAATTTTGATTGGGAGACATCTGCCGCCGTGTCAATGCCCGAAAACCACGCCAACGATTATAATAATTATGGGGTGCAACATTCTTACATGCATCATCAACCACTACCATTCGATAGCAACGCATCTGGCGTAGTTCAGCAGTCACTTGCGATTACAGGTGACCATGCGAATGCCTTCTTGCAGCATTTACTGCCTCCAGCCCAAGCTCCTCATGAGGCTGCCGCCGTGCATCCGTCAGCGTTGTCGAACACAGCGGGCAAACAGCCACTCCTGCCTCCTCGTCCTAGCGCTCCTCGTCCTAGCGCTCCACTCATGACTTCTACCAACACCATGGCGCCGCCTAATGCATCCATGTTTTCTGAGCTGCTTCAATATGCCGCCGCCTTGCATCAGCATAATTTGGCTGACGACAATACAGCGTATGACACGCCAGCATTGACAAGTCATCAAGACATGTTTTCCGACCATAAGACTGCATCGGTTCGTCCGGACTTTCCTCCCTCACAGGGTTTCTTCCATGAAGAAAAGCCGCCGCACTTCGAAGAACCAAACCAAGTCTCCTGCAACCCAAACATCCCCACCCATCCTACGAGGCTGTCCATTTCTTCGGATGAAAGTTTTCTTGACCCTGTACAAAACTTTTTTCGTTCTGCGTGCGTGGAAGTCTTCGTCGCGGATGATCACAACCCGGGACGTGGGGCGAAACCAAAAATGAAAGATCAGGTTGGCTTGAGATGTGGCCATTGTAAGCATGTTCACAACAGCAAGAGAGCCAAGCAGTCTGTGTCGTTCCCCTCAAAAACGACCAACATCTTCGAGTCTGTGAGGAATTTTCAACGAACCCACTTTGAGGCTTGTCAGTACATTCCAGATGAGCTCAAAGTGCGATACAAGCAGTTGATGCGTGAGGTGTACAAGAAAATACACCAGAAATACATCAAGGCCTACTATGCTGAGGCAGGATGCGAGATTGGTCTGATGGACACTCCGAATGGTATCATTTTTGGAGCACCTCCCAATCTAAGCGGAAAGCCCTCAGAGAAGCTCCTAGCTATCATGAAGATTGCAAAAGATCCTGTAGCATCAGCACATTTGGAAAAACTAATCTTTCCCAAGGTTGATCGACGATTGGAAAATATGAAGTTTTCTCACATTGCCTCCGAGAATACACGCCAAGTCGTTGCCAAGTGTCGCCAGCAAAAAACATGCTTTGTTTTTCCGTCTGATTTTCCCACGCTAAGTGACTTTCGCTTTGTCTTGTATCATCAATTCTGCCCATGCCGACCTCCCAACACGGCATTGAATCGACGTAAGATCAGGCCAGACAAGTGGGATACTCTTTCAGGTCTATGCTGCCGGTACTGTGCCAAAGCCCGTCCAGAAGAGCGCTATCACAGGGGAATGTACTTCCCTCTCGACCTCGAGTCGCTTCATGACTCTAGTTTCTCTCACAACCTGCAGTTTCACCTTATGACTTGTCAGCACACCCCCTTTGAAATCAAGGAGGCGTTGGAGGAATTGCAGAGGTTGGCAGTGGAGACTGGTGTTAGTACCAAGAGGGGAAGCAAGAAAAAGTTCATGGAAAAGCTTTGGGAAAGAATGGCGAATTACTATCCAGCTCCTTGATCATTTTGGGTGGAAAGGTGGTGCTCCTTTATTGTAATAACCATTATTATTTGCAGAGAGAGTGTATAGGTATAGATAGAGTAAATTGAATAGATGTTAACAAAGACTTTTCTACAATTCCGCTATCTACTTGATAGCCTTTTCTATCACGTGAAGTCAATCAATTCTATATTTTCATCCCAGTTCCAGTTGGTGAATGACAGGACCTCGAAGAGAATATTTCTGATATACTAATATTCTAATAAGTCATGTCGATATCTTGATCCTCAGCATCTTGCATCTTTTCTTCATGCCTTACTTCATCATCCCTTGGGATGAATGAAACGCATCCACAAGTTTGGCAGACGAAACGCATAGCAACAGGAGCGGTGTACAAGGCACAATTGCAGCTAGTGCATTTCACTGACTTGATGAGCTGTTGCGTGGGATATGGCAGTGCTAGAAAGAAAGAGCAATTTGGGCTGTTACTGACGCTCTTTTCTGAGCCGGTACTTCCACTTGCACTTGACGAACGTTTTGGGCTACTGTTGCCTTGGGCATACGCAGCAGATCCTCCTCGTTGCTGTTCTAACATGTGCGCTTGATCCAATCGTTGAAATGCGGCTGCTTGTTGTGCAGCGGCAGCAGCAGGAACAGCAGCGTCGCCATCTGCGTCCATGCCTTGTCGATCTGCGGCCCCTTGGTCTTGGTGGGATGAAGAGTGGCCTTCCTGCTGCTGCTGCTGCCTCCGAGCGGTTTCCTCTTCGTGTCTCTCACGTGCCACCTCACGTCTTCGGTGCTCCAATAAGGCAGCGAGACGAGGATTCGTAGGGATGAAATTGCCGGCTGCAGTTGCGCCTGATCTATTCATGTTGACGAGACGCTGACATGAAGTCCATGCATATAGATAGGCCGGATCTCTACTGGCCCTTTCCGCGTCATAGTCACCCATGATGTTATGAGAAGTCATCTCTCTCCATTGCGGAGAATCGACTGCACATAGATAGCCTGCCGGTGGGGAAAGTTGCTGCTGTTGCTGCTGCTGAACACTCTGCGCTGAAGACATCGGTACTGATAATTCTAGAGGCACACCTACATGCGTCTCCTCCAGGTCGGTGCAGTGAGCAGTCGCTGATTCGTCTCCACACACAGCGCCCCCTTGTTGCTCCTGCTGCTGACGTTCCCGCTCTTCGTCTTCGGCCAATAGCCTCTGCCGGCGATCAAAGTAGGCCAGGTTTCTACGTTCCCAAATGGTCATTAGTTCCTCCTCCGATAAACCGGCATACCGAGGGTTTGCGTAGCCAGAGTCGACACAGTCGCTGTCATGGGAGGAGTCACTTCTGCTTCTGATGGACGTGGAGGGTGAGATGGAGCGTGATCTTGCTGACATGCTTGGATTGCTGCTACTCAAAGGAGGATTACATTATTATGAAATAATGAAGCACTACTGACTGAAGAAGGGGTTCTTGTTTATTTTACAAAAAATCAACTGACCACGGAGTGTTCGGGCACCAACCCGACATTTTGTGTACATGGACTAAACACAGGGTTTACTTCAAAACGTAGTTAAATTACTATTGTAAAACACACTTTGTTTAGTACGCTTCCGTTCACATCATTGTCGGGTTGGTGCGGGGTAAAAGGTAAGAAGAAATGGATAACCTCTTTGAATTGGCCCGCAGACAGAGGATCAGAATGATAGAAGACGCTCTTCATGTAGGAATTAGTACAAAGTGAAGTCAGCTTCAACCAAAATCGATGGAGCGGTTTTCAGAATCTGAATGCCGCATCCAGTCATTGCACAGGCCATTCTCTCGGCCAGGCCTTTCGAAGTCTTATGTACGCTACTCTTACACCTACACTACTTACCATACCAGCACACAATGACGAGAGAAGACGTCCTCCACACCCTCTTCACAAACGCCAAACTATACTGCAAATGTGGGCAATAGATGTCCCTACGGCGGCATGGGCCCAATACCCCATTCGTCCACTCTCTTTCACTACCAACAAACCCCACGCCGCAAGAATGTACCTCGAATCCCTCCAAAGCTCCGCTCCGCATGGCATTCTTCCTCTTGCAAACTCATCGTGGTCTTCCTCCAAACCCGCCCATCAGAAATTTTACTGCCACTCCTACACTGCACCCACCCCAAGAATCCACTTCCTCCAACAGTTCGGCCTCGCCTGCACCAAAGCGTTCGCCATCCACCTCCGGCGGCCAACCCGTACCCAGCAGGCCCCACAGGCGTACTCGGGCACAGCCTGGGCCCCTCCTGGTTTAAGTTCTCCTTTCTCTACTGATCCTCGAGTCTAGAGAGTAGGTAGCTACTGAAATAATCTATCTATCTATCTATCTATCTATCTATCTATCAGTACATAGAGAAAGGAGAACTTAAACCAGGAAGGGTCAGGGCTGTGCCCGGAGACGCCCTGCTGGGTACGGGCTTGTCGCCGTAGGTGGTTGGCAAACGCTTTGATGCAGGTAGGCGAGGCCGAATTGTTGGAGGAAGTAAATCATTGTAGGTACCATCAGTACTTATCGTACATTACATACTTACTTTACTTTAGATATGTAGGTGTGAGTACCTGTGGTGACATTCGGGTTCGGTTCTCAGTTCTCATCTATCTGGGGTTCGCTTTTCGTTCTGACGCTTTTCCTCTTTGAACCACGCACATTCGACAGTAGCATTACACAAAGAAAGCATCGACATAGAAAACAACAACATGATTACAACATTCACAGAATATCTCCTTCGAAACAACATCGTGGCAATTGCTCTCTTCCTGCCAGCGCTACTTATTGTGGCATCTCTCTTCTACATTACCCGATGGCCGAGTCCTCGACCTGTTCAATCAAGACGTGCTGATAGATTTCGTGCCTCGAAAGTACCAACTCATCTTGATACAATCGTAATCGGGAGTGGTAGTGGTGGCTCTGCTGCTGCCAATCTTTTGGCTCAGAGTGGCCAACGAGTATTGGTTCTGGAACAACATTCCGTGACCGGCGGGTGCACTCATTCATTCAGAGAAGAAGGCTGCGAGTGGGATACAGGTATGTGATGAATCTTTGTGCACTTAATTTTTGTTGTCAGCATTTACCGGTCTAACTTTTACTTGCCCATTTCAATCACATAGGACTACACTATGTTAGCAAGGCAATGAGCGATCCAACTAAAAGAGCTGGTGCGATAATGAGCTTCATGTCTCGTGATAAGCAGGTTTGGACTCCATTTCCATCTGAAGCGTAAGTGAAAGTTACTGTCCTGTCTATCCTATTTGTGCAATTTTCCATCGCAAGCTGATCATGTATCTTGTTATCTTCTTCTTCCTTCCTTCCTTCTTTCTATCTCTTCCAGACCATATGATGAAATTGTCTTTCCAAAGGATGACTTCGTCCAGGATGGTGCTCCAAATGAGTGGAGCCACAAGTTCTTCGACGGCACATCACGCACAGTAGATTCAGTAGTAGGCAGTATCGTTGACCCAGCCAACAAAGAACTGAAGAAGCGAGTTAACACCTTCCTTGATATTTGCCTCGACGTGTAAGTTCGAGAATATGCAACATCTAGTCTATCTTCTTCTTTGCTTCAAACATTCTAACGTTACCATATGTCTCATGTATTCCTACTCAAGGCACTATGGATTTGTAGCGCTAGGTATTAGCCGTCTTCTTCCAAGATTTATGCAGTTCTTGGTCAGAGACAAAGTTGAGAAGCTCTACAAGTATGCAGAGCTTACAGTACGAGATGCACAACATGCCGTACTATCTTTGGGATATTCAGCTGATGATTTGATCAAGAACTGTCCCAAAGCGCCAGAGGGTAACGAGGTAGATCCCACTATTCGCAGGCTCAAGGCAGTATTGACTCATCCCATTGGTAAGAAATATTTGGTCTTGTTTCTTTGTATCTTCTTCAGTGTATCTAACGTAATCTCCACCATGTGTATATTCACAGGAGACTACGCAGTGCAGCCAAAAGAGGCAACATTTGCAGCCCATGGAGTAACGGCAGCTCACTACTTTAATGGTGGAGCCTACACAGTTGGAGCAACGCAGAATATTTCGACACGACTTACAAGTATGGTTCGTTCATTTGGTGGCGAGGCGTTAATTGATGCCACAGTAACTGGTATTATCATAGAAGATGGTAGAGCTGTGGGAGTGCGTGTTAGTAATACCGATGAGTTGGAGGAATGCTCATCAGAGGAAGATCTTGCCAAAGTGCCAAGTGTGGAAATTCGGGCAACGAACATTGTATGTGCTACCTCGGTGTACAATCTCTATCACAAGTTTCTTCCACAGGATTTACCAACAGTGCAGAAATTTCATGATCCTACTCAACGTTCAGTACGTCAAAGCAATGGTCACGTTTTCCTCTTTTGCAAGCTCAGAGGCGATGCAGAAGAGATTGGCCTACCGAATCATAATTTGTGGTACTTTAATGGCTACGATCTTGATTCAGCCTTCGACAAATACTTTGACGATCCGACTCAGCACCGTCCACCGACCGTTTACATCGGTTTCCCTTGCTCTAAGGACCAAGCATGGAAAAAGCGCTTCCCTGGGATTTCAAACTGTATTCTCATCTCAGATGGGCTCTACGAGTGGTTCGAAAAGTGGGCTGACAAACCAGTGAGGAATCGAGGCGAAGACTACCTTGAGTTCAAGGATAAGCTCACTAAACACCTCATGAACATTCTCTTGGAATATGTTCCATGTGTGAAAGGTAGGATTGAGTATTATCACCTTGGCACGCCTCTTTCTGAGGAAACTTTCCTCGGTTCATACCGAGGTGGCAGGTAAGCCTATGTTGTATCATCTCTTTGCAACTTTCTTTGTCCTCATCACATCTCATGTTCATAGTACACTCGTCTTTTCTTAGTTATGGAACGAAGTGCGTGCCAGAAATGTTTGCTCCAATCAACAGGCAGTGGACTACAAGCCCATACATCGCCGACATTCCAGGACTCTACCTAGCTGGAAGTGATGCCTTCTTGCCATCCGTAACTGGAGCAATGTATGGAGGCGCAATGTCCGCATGTGCAGTGCTTGGTAAAGTAGGAACGCTGCGATTGGGCCATGCAATTCTCTCTCACTTGGCCAAGAGGCTCAGGGATGATAATCCCAAGTTGTCGAGGGTTGAGGCGTATATTCTAGCGATAAAGAAGTTTATTGGTGAGTGATGAGTTAGCCATGTTAGATATATAATGAAATGGGGTACGTAGACATAGACATAGTAGATGAACATGAAACATAGATTATATTACATTACTTGCTCCTCCAAACACTCATAATTACAATTCTTCTTTTGGTGACTTCCTTGAAATCACAACATTGGTCTTCTTACGTCGGAATTCATCACCAACATCTGATCGAGTCGGTTCTTGTTCCGCCCTCCTGCGCACCTTTGACCTCAACCACTCTCTTGGAAAGAAGTCATCTGGCACACCAATCTCATGTCTGAAAGCTTGATCCAAGAAGATATCGTGCGTGTATGCCTTATCCACAATAAGAATCCCATCATAGTCAACATCACGTGCAATATGCTTCCCTGGTCTCATATTACAAAACCAATACTTCTCTTCTCCCTCAAAGTGCATCATTTCTGCAGTGTAGAGCATCCGATCTTCGTCTTCTGGGTCGGGGTATCGCTCGAGTATATTGCAAGGTCGCATACATTCGTGGGGTGGCGCATTATCATCCCACAGAGCGTAGCTTGTATTTGTTTCTTCATCCACTTTTTCAATCTTTGCATCAGAGTCGTAGTAGCAAATAGTCTGCAGATTATCCGGATAAGGATCTTCCGCGAGTTCCTCTACCGTCTTTAGAAACTCTGGATTTGGATTGAGTTTCTTGTTGTGGAACCATTGATCAGCCGTGCGGTACGTCGATGCATCGGATGGTGCTTGATACCTCTTGACATGTTCCTCGTATGCCTTTGTCCATGCTTCACCATAGTCCAGGAAAATCTCCTCTCCAGCACCAATATTGTCAAGTGCCACGATGTCTATTACTAAGCCCTTCCCATGCGTCTCCGTTACCGCCTTGGCATACTCACTAAACAACTCATGATGATGGAATTGCAATCTTCGTGGTGCCTCCATTTCCTTCTCTCCAATCTTATGCCACTTCAACACTGCATTGGCCTTTTGTCCGGCCGATCCCCCGCTGCCATTGATATAGTTCACAAACGGTCCATAGGGGAGAAGTAACAGATCGGAATCCTCATGACCCAAAGCATAATTGAGCATGAGTTGATAATTATTGATACCCGATGGGTTAGGGTTCTGCACACCACTTCCATCTCCAAATAAGTCTCGACGATGGATGGGTACGACGGGAGATGATAGCACAATATCATCTTTGGATATAGATTTAGCAGCAACCAATCCTTTACCGGCATTTGCAACTTGTGACTCTCCAATCCTCACATTATCAAGACACATGTGGCCATCATCCGCTTTATACGAATTGATTCGTTTGTAATTCTGAAGACTCAAATGATCAAAATTATCATCTGTACAGTCTACCACCAACTCTTCCCCCGGGGCAATGTCTCGTGCAGCAATGTATGTCATGCCATGCCGATATGAATACGATCCAGCATGTGGATCAGATCTGGTTGGCACACTACCGTCCGAATCTTCCACGACATTCCATCTAGGAGCGCCGGCAAAATTGCCACCGGCGGATATCTCCACGTTAAATCCCTTACTGGTGCAGGGCGCCATGGAACTGATACCACCGCCAAACCAAAATGCCTTTGTGCGATCCGTTGTGTGCACAGCAAGCTCCGGAACGCAGCCTACCGCCGGCCATAGATATTCTCTCAACGGGGGGTGAGTGGCATCGAGCGTGGCCGAATCATATAATGGAATGAGAATTTCACGAAGATCAGTCAAGATTTCGCCTTGGTGGATGTGCTTGCCGGCGAAGATGCCGAGGCCGAAGCCGTGGGAGGCGGCGTTTTTGAGGTGGGACGGGGCGAGGTACAGTTCGCATTCGTCTTTGGAGGAGGAGAAGAATGATGCGGATGTCGATGGTGCGAGGAGGAGGAGGAGATAGGTGAATGCTGCTAATGATGTGTTTACTGACGTTATCATGGTGTGTTGATGATGATGATGTGTTGAGAAGAGCAAGAAGCTTATTCATAGGCTCATTAGGAGGTGGTAGATCGATAGGTCAATTGCAGCAGCACCCATGCAAAGGAGATGAAGGAGGAAGCAAATGCACAAGTAGCAAGAAAGAGGAAAGCGGAAAAGGGGGTATCCCCGCATATTCAACTCGTAGGAACTCATATTGTGCAACGTTAGAAGTGCGCATCCCGCTAACTAATAAGAATTTCTGCTCACTTTTTCTACAAGACTTCCACATGCACAAGACTTGCTTTTTGCATTTTGCTCTGACACGGAGCACGGAGAGGTATTTCAGGGCAGATGATGATATGATATGGTCCAACTCAGCCAAATGATTGCAAAGTCCTTTTATCCGTAATAGGTCTCTTGTCCAGTATTGTTTAGTTTCGTGTGTTACATACCAACGTCCCGCCGTACAGACAACCAAACCTTGCTTTTATCGTGGGACAGTTTAGATTGAAAGGAGGGAGGGTATGGGAGTGTAACTCATGCTGTCAAGGCTATTAACACGAATCCTGCGGAAATGATATCAGTCAGGTGCTGATATTGTCTTCAAATGTGGTCTTGCAAGAAGAATAAGTGGGTTTAGTGCAATATGACTTACGAAGACGGGATAGATGAATAAGGATGATGAAGTGCCACTATCACTGTATATCTGTACATGCATGTCGTGAGAGACAGCTCGAGCCACAAACACAGACGATTATCTTAATAACATACTTAACATGGTAGTATCTATTCATAGACTTGACAACTTTCTGCCATCAATTGAAAGCCAGCTGAGAATGATTGTGGCGGCTGTAAACAAAAGTCAGAGGACGCACTTTGCAGTTTGCAGCCGCAGCATCTACTTCGACTTCGACTCGCTGAGTCACAGAATAACTTCAGCATTCGGAGAAGGCATTTGTTGGGGCCGAGAGCAAGTTAGGGTTCTACCATACAGCAAGTCTTCTACTTCTGCATAAGTACTACATCATACATACATCAGGCAACGTGATAGGGAGCCTCTTGACGAGTTAAAAGAGGGAGGAGGCGAAAGGGGAGAGGCGATGTTTAGGAGTGTCGAAGAACTCTAGCGCTCTAAACTTTGACGATTGTGCGTGGCACCTACTATGTACAGATGGATCAAGTTGTTATGGTGTCATTTTGACACCACATAGAAAAGGACCTGTTTTCGGGTAAACAGCGGAGTTTAGGGGGGCCCGAAGAGACCCTTTTTCAGGGACCGCGTGCCCAAGGATGCCAAGTTAGGTGCCTACCTACCATCCCACTAGTCTTCTATCTATAACAACGTAACTGTGTGCGAAGAGATTAATTTAACGAGTAATATGAAAGACCACACACCACAGTGGCTTGCTTTTGCCTTTTCTCTTTCGCTTCCTTGTTCCTGGGGTTGTTAAACGCATTAGCATCAGTCATATTCCGATACACAGTAGAGTAAGCAAATCTGTTTCTTCCTCTTTGTTTGGCAATACTTCGCTTGAACTCTGGACTTTGCATCCCACATTTTTGTGACTTTATCGTAATCTCAAACGCTCATCTGACCACTCCAAGCATTCTTCTCTCCTCGGGCCATTTTCTCTACAATCGCATGATGGATTCCATTATACCGCATTTTGTTTCCACCCTTTGGAAGAAGCACATGTTTACTGTCCAACTGAGCAAGTGCAGGCAGGGATGTTGTGGCGCACACTACCCATCTGCCAGCAATGGAATAGTATGAGAGGGGCATCGACTCAAATGTAAAGTCACGCGGCAAAACATTCAACTAGCCATGATGTTGGCAAACAGTGAATTTGCGCTTCTTCACGAGAGCGATAGCAATCTCGTGTTCTTTCCTCTCTCGCTGCAGTCTCGTTGCTCTGATTCTTGAGGTTGCGCTCTTTCCTCTCCTTCCGCTCCATCGGCATCGCCAAACCAGTAATCTTCGTCTACGGCAGCAGCACCGCCAGGAAACACCACATCGGCCCCGCTGCGATCACACATCATCGGCAGCACATCAAGAACTTTTGAGCGCATCTTTTATCTCCTTCAACTCGGTGCTAATATGTACATAGGGCAACTGTTGTGTAGCGGTAGAACTTGCATCGGTGATTTCAATAGTCTTAAATGCAGTGGATGAGAAATGAAAATCTCCTCTTCTCCTACTCTCAAACAAGTATGTCGCTGCTTTTGATGTAAATATTCCAAGCTCCAACGCAAAAGGCATACGTGCTGATATGTAAACATATGCGATTGCACTGCGAATACCAGAGATAAAGATTGAGATTCCGATTGAAATACTTTGATAAGAACTTATCCATGTCGGGTGTAATATCTCAAGTGCCATCATGAACTTCTTTCAGATATGCCTCCGCGGAACTCGATCCACTTCAACTGCATTATAATTTATATCCATGTGCTCCTCACAACTTTTGTAACCGAGGGCGTCAACTACGTCTTCAACATTTGATAAGACAATTGTGCGTTTGATCATCACAATTGGGTGGGATGGCAGCCATCACAATGGGGTGGGATGGCAGCGGCAGCCTCGCATATTATGTAGGTTCTGAGCTTGTAGACTGTTGATTAGATGTTTTGGTTGTGTCTCATCTTGCACATCAGCCTGCTTCATTTTGATACATGTTCCTCCACAAGATGCTCCTCGGAGTATACACAACGAAGACAAAGCGAACAATTGGCCCATGTATGTTATGATCCTGAACAATCTTCTCGACTTGTGACGAATTGGCCCACGCATCAGGAGCAACGCCGGGCTCTTCCTGCTGCTTCTCTTACTTCCCTTACGCATTATGCGTTAGTATTATTACTTGGGATGCAGCTGCTACTCTGCTACATATTGTATGTTTGCGGATATGTAGTGGAGAGTGGAGAGGAGCGGAGGTGCCGGGCGCCGGGTTTCTGTGATAGTAAAGTAGCAGTCTACGGGCCAGTCAATTCTGTGGTGTCGAACTGACACCACAATCAAAATGTATTATCACACTTCGCGCAGCACGGTAATCTCAACGCAAAATCAAGGTGATCGGCGAGAAATATTACGGCACATTGGAATACCGCGAAGCGAACCCGAAAGATACATAATAAGCGAACCCTGCCTCGTGCGTTCTACGAAACTGTCTTATTCCCTTTACAAAAACTAAGTAGGTACCAAAGTAAGTACTCCTAAGAGCCACGTCGACAAGACAAGTAAGGCATTATTCAATGCGTAATGAGTAGGAGTAGTAAATTAGATGCGTCGTAACGGGACTATAAAGTGTTGGGCCGGACGGGAATATCCCTAATACAGAAATAAGTATGATGTAACCTTTGCTCGAGTTTGCGTTGTGGAATCAGTGAGGAACCATCCAGACATATGTCTCCGATTTGGGGCGCAAATAGAGCGCAACTTTCTTTCAGGCATAGTAAATTTAAGAGGGCTTCCTCTCAATCGGCATTATGCGCTCCATTCCGTCTGGGACAGCGTCCGTGCGAATTGAGTAACAAAGAATGTAAGAAAGTGTTTACCAGAGCACAAAACCTCGGTGTTCTAGATTCTGCGAGATTTGCAGCAACAGCCAATACATACTTCAACGAATATAGTATCATCTTCTTCAGCAGCATCATCATCTCATCATCCAACCAACTCGTCGTCGAAGATGAATGAGAAAGAACAACAGCAGCAGCAGCAGCAGCAGCAGCATCAGCAGACGTTCCCCTTCAAACTCTACGAGATGCTCGAGTTTGCACGTGCTTCTGGAGTCAGCCCTTCAATTTCTTGGCTAGCGGATGGCACTGGATTCGTAATTCACAACAAGGATGCCATGATGAATGATCTTACGCCAATGTTCTTCAATCAGACAAAGTTTCGATCTTTTGTAAGTGTTCTGAATCTGACAGCAGTTGCAGTAGAGCACAGTGTCTTCTTCTTCTTCTTTCGATTTCAGCGTTGCATGATCTTGCTGCATTGTCTCAGCGCTAATGTTTCATTATCCTCTCACAATCTCCATCTCCCTCTCAAATTCGCCCATACCCATACCAACCTCACCTACACCAGACTCGACAGCTGAATCTTTGGGGCTTCCTTCGCGCCGACCCAAGAGGGGAAAACTGGAAACACAAGGACTTCCTCCGTGAGCGACCTGACTTACTCGAAGAGATTGTACGCATCAGTATCAAGAGCAAGAGCGCCATGAAGGTAGATATGAGGACAAGCTCGTCCAGGTCCAGCAATATCAAGGCGACGGCTTCGTCATGGTCTGCTGGAAGCAAAAGGGCAGCTGAGGTGAAGGGTAAGCGTGTGAATATAGAGACGGAAAAGGTCGTCGTTGCCGTTGCCGTTGAGAGAAGCTCTCCGTATTCCCAAGAAGCACGAGCAGATTCAAATCCTACGCAGTTCTCCTACGACTACGATGGCGGTGGCGGCAGTGCAGCTGTAGCTGCGGCTGCATCTGCGGCTGTGGTTGCCTCGCCAGAGTTGCGCTTTCACTTGCACGCTCCCCAATGCCAAGGCTCAGTCTTCCAATACTGTTCTTCCAACGTGAAATATGATGTGCAATCTCACAATCAGGATTCCGTCTCTATATCGTCATCTGTTCAACTAGTCAGTAACAGTGATGAAGCAACAACAAGGACTACTACGATTACTACTCAAACTCAAGTTGCCAGCATACAGCAGAAGGCTGACAATAACACTACGCACAGATCTAGTGATGTAAATGCTACCCACCAGGTCCTGATCCAGCCGTTCAACGATGATGAGCTGATGTATCTTGCAGACATTTTCGAAAAAGACAGTCCATCCCATGACGATGAGTTACGTTCCATCTTATCACTGGATCAGGAATGTACTATTGACAACTTTACGTTGGCCGAATAATCCTGCTCTTGGAGTAGTATACGGTCATCATGTTCATAATCATACATGTCTAAGTTTAAAGGGCTGCATAATCGTCCTTCTTCCTTCTCCTCGCCATCCAATGCAGCAGCAGCAGCAGCTCTTCATAGTTTACTGTCAAATATTCAACTGCTTCAGTACTTGTTACATACTACTTCTCTGACTTCTATTCTGCTATTTTGTGGTACATAGGGTTGAAAATAGTTCGGGTCGTTGGGTTCGTAGGTTCCTCACGACTAAATGTAAATGGTCTTCAAGATGTACAGGACTCCGCCCGGACAGGATCTCAACAAGTCAGACACGGAATTGCGAACCAGCCACCGCACCACGCTCAGCCTCAGCGTTTCAAGCTGTCCGCGACATGAGCCAAGGGCCACAAACAACAAGCAAGGCGGGGACTATGTAAGTATCTTTCCCATCCGAGCAGTATCAGTAGCAGGACTATATCCTCGGCGGCGGACGGTGATAACAAATTTATTATTATTGGCCAACATGCATTGCGCTTCATGCGGTAGTATCACAGGAACTGAATCAGATGTTGATATTGGCAACATCAAACCCAATCAGTGTCACGGCTGCGATATTCAACATTACTGCAACATGAAATGTCAGGATGCCCATAGATCGCGGCACCAACAAGAGTGTATCAAAAGTAGGGCTGCTGAAACACACGACACATCTTGTTTAGGCCTAACCCTAACCCTAACCCTAACTTGTATGTACCTACTTATTGCCACACTGGATTAACTTTGGTGCCGTGGTATTGGGTTCTCTACAAGCTTTAAATATCCTTATAATGATTAATTAACCCTTAGACTCGCTAATTCGCTGATAGCTGACAGATGTCAAACTCCAGCTGTTTTTTCCGCGCACTCATTTTGGGGGTAATGTAAGTGTGAGTTCATGAATTGAACCGAACCACGGCCTTGTAACCACTTGACACGTTGGAATAACATAAGATTGGAGCCGAGTACAATAATCTCTTCGTATCGTGGTTCTATCATACTGATTGCAGTATGAACGACGATCGCCGCCGAGCCAAAAGGGCGAGGCTGGCTAAAATCAGCCCCCCTCTTCCCACCCTCGTTGATATGAACAATCTCGATGCAATCATCGTCAATGTGGAACAGTTTTTATGTATCGAAGAAACCATCAATCTATCCAAGACGTGCCATGCTATCCGGAATATTCTAGTGCACAATCCCAGTGGAGTGTTTCCAAAAATCAAAGTCTCTCACTTTGAAGTGGCCGATGCTGTCAATGGTGCTACCTCCGAAGTCGATGATACCACAGCCACAGCTGTACCACCCCACCGCCGCATAAATAACTACACCTCCAACGTTCTGGCCAACATTCATTTCCCCGTATTGGAACGTCTCGTAATTAAATTTCCCACGGGTAAAGTACACAGATCAGGCGATTGGGAAGATGAGCTCCGAGATTCTTTCATCTATTTGGCCCTCGGTCTCGAACGGGCGGTCAATTTGGAAGAATTGATCGTGGACTTTACTCCATTTTTAATGGAGAAGTGTAACTTTCTCTCTCAAAACAATTATAATACTCTGTCGGCGAGTCTATGTCGATGTACCAAGTTGAAGCGATTGGAGATTGTCAATCATCTTGACGAGCGGCAGCAAGGGGGGGCTAATTTCTCTATTTATAGTCCTGCCTTTTTGGCTGCTGTCATTCCTGCCATTGAAAGGGGAGTGTCCACACTAGAGATGATATCATTTGTCTTTGGGGAAGAGCCAGCTACTCTTAACAGCAGTAGCAGCAGCAGCGTTGACAACGACAATATAATCCGTCAGAGCAGTGAATTATTCCGGAGGATTCTACTCTGCAACAAGTTGAAAGAACTCTCTTTAATCTTTAGCCACAGAGGAGTGCATCATTCATCACTGTTTAAATCGTTTATGCGAGTGTCTCGTGATATCCATTCTGAGATGGATGGAAAGTTGCCATCTTCGTCGCTTGAGAAGTTGACTCTAAGGTGTGTGGGCAGAGGAGAAGGCGATAATGCGATGAAGGTGATTCCCAAGTCGAAAGCTGATCAACTTTCAATTGCTCCATTTGCGAGCATGATTTCCAAGCAACTTAATCTTGACATGTCCAATGTAATCATTGATGGTTGCTAAGCTTTTGTTTCCTCACGAGGGGCCGGGCCTTTTCAGGGGTTGTAGAAGCCAGATAAATTTTCATATTTCAGTACACGACGGTGAAGTGAAAGTTGTGAGTACAACTCAACAGTCGTGGTCATATATTCAGATTCTAAAAGATAATCATACATGTTATATGCCAATAATAATGAAGTAAGATAAAGAGGCATGATACTTAGTCAAGTGAATAAAGACAGCCAGTCACGTTAGTCTTACATCACTCACTTCCTAACTCTACAGACAACAGGTGCTGACGTCGTCGAAAGAATGCCCGCGCAGGAATTAATAATTCTGCAACCAAGAAGCTTGTTATTGCCATCGAGGAGCCAAACAACAACTGCCTGCAGCGCCACCAATCAAAGCTACTTCAAGCAAGGGAGGAGGCGTGAGATAGAGCGGGCTTGAGGCGGGAGGAAATGTCACCCGCGTTTTCACAACAAAAATCCAAAACATAACTTCGATCGACCATGACGATAAGCAAGACAACCAAGCACTTCCTGTACGGCCTCCTCCTCCGGCTCATACTGCTAATCGCCCTCCCAGCCCTAATGGACGATGGCCTCCTACTTCCAGGAGTTCGCTACACCGACATAGATTACGATGTCTTCACCGATGCCGCTGCACACGTCGCGGAGGGACGGAGTCCGTATCGACGACATACGTATCGCTATACTCCTTTTTTGGCTGCGTTGCTTTCGTTGCCAATGGTCGGTGGTGGCGGTGGTCAGATAGAGCGAGCATCATTTATTTGGTCGGTGGTTTTATCGACCAAATATTTTGGGAAAATTCTATTTTGTGTGGCGGATGCAATTTGTGGATATATTATTCTCATTTTACGTGCTCGCAGTCGAAAGCAACGCAGCAATAATAGTGATGTACAAGACGACCAACCAAAGCAATACAACTCAATAATTGAGAAATACATTTCACAGCACATCAATCTATTATCATCGGAATTCATCGATGCTCTATGGTGGCTGTACAACCCTCTTCCAATCAACATTTGTACACGTGGCTCCGCGGAAGCGTTGGTGGTCTTGCTCCCTGTTCTGCTCACAGTGGCTCTCACTGTAAATGATAATGGCAGCATGAAACAATTATTTACATCATTACAAACGAAGAAGAAGCGCAGCATGTCAATACCACTACGAGCTTGTCTAGCCGGCATTCTACATGGAATTGGTATACATTGCAAACTCTATCCGGTGATTTATACAGTGTCGTTTATGGCGAACTTTAGTCGTCAGGAGCAGCAGCAGCAACGTCGTCGTCAATCTGTGAGCAGCAACGACAGCAACAACAATAGCTCAAATGATGCATCATCATCAACTATTCAACGACAACTAGACCAAGGATGGACACATACCTTATCCGAACAAATGACCTACTTTCAAAATTGCATGTGTTGCTGTGGATCATCGGGAGGTGGATTTCCATGGAAACATCCCATAAAAATACTCATGCTGGCCCTACTGTGGATCCAACGCCTTTTCCTTACACCAAGCTCCATTCTATTCCTACTCAGCTCCATTTTCACCATGGCCGGAACAACCTATGCAGCTATCCACTACTACGGACACGAAGCACTGGAGGAAGGATTATTGTATCACTTTGGACGGATTGACCATCGACATAATTATTCCATGTATTGGTATTGGATTTATTTGTTGAGGGGTCGGGTTGCGAGTGCGGAGGTTGTTGCTCCTTCGACTTGGGTTGGGAATGTTCCTTTGATTCCACAGATATTGAGTGAGTGGTTACATATTATTATTTGTTTCTAACTGTATTCTGTATTTCGATCAAGATGACTATTATTTGCACAATCTACTAACACTGCGACATCATTCTTGCCCCAAATAGTACTTGGATTTTCGAGTTTGGGCATAGCACCCTACGACTTGACATTTGCACTATTCTGTCAAACATTCTGCTTCGTTGCATTCAACAAAGTCATGACCGCACAATACTTCACTTGGTACCTCTGCCTGCTACCACTATGTTCCGATCGCATCCAATGGTCCTCACGACGAATGCTTCTATCATTGGGTTTACTATTGGTATCCATTCTCACGTGGTTGGGCTCCGCATTTACTTTGGAAATGTTGGGGTGGAGATCGCATCGGCAAGTTTGGATGGCATCAGTTCTCTTTTTTGTTGCTAATGTGAATCTTCTTGTTGCGATATTGAATGGATATAGATTGGAGAAGACGTGGAGGAGTTTGTCTGATACGCCAGGTGAGGGTTGGTCGCAAAAGGTAAAGGCGTCTTGAAAGCATTAATTCTACTTAAATGTGGTTATCATTTGCATGGTTTGAAACGCATATTCAATATGGCGTTGAACAACTCAATGATAAGTAACCAATTGCATTCGTCCTGTTCGGCTGTGGTTTCTTCAATCGTGTACTGCATAAGTAGACGTATGATTGATTCCCCAGCAACAAAATGGTTGTGCGGAGAACGGGAAAGATAGGTTTGTGGTTGACGTACATATGGTACCCATCCCCGAACACATAACAACGTCGTATTCACTACGATCAGAGCAAAGATCAGGGTCGCCTCCAAAGTCGTTATGCTGCTACTAAACAAGCTCCTTGCAGATTGCTGTAAAACTGCTACATAAGTAAGATGTGATTCCGAGTCTGACACTACACACGATCACAATCACAAACTGTCCGCAGACGTTTACACGTCGCACAATTCTTTCGAAGAAGAAATGAACACCTTGCTCATGAATGAACACAAGAACAGGTTATGTAGGTGGTATCAACTTCACTTTTACACAAGCTCAAGCGCACACGATCCAAACTGTCCGTCCGCAGACGTTTACACGTCGCACAATTCTTTAACACGTCGCACAATTCTTTCGAAGAACGAGGTGATCATGAACACATGAACATGACATGAACAGGTGGTATCAACAACTGCACTTCTTTTACACCAGCTCAAGCGCAACACACTCCGCCGAATCATGGCTTACCAGCATCAACAAAAGCTACTCACCTATTCCTACAACAATGAGCGGCCGCTGCCCTCGCTAGCGCAGTCTGAGGAGTCGCCACGGTCATTATGGAACTGTGCCATGGCCATGGACACAGAAAGCCAGCACGAGCACAAACGCCATGACTGCACCCTCCTGCCTTCTCTCAATCCCAAGAAGAAACAACGCCGATCGGTCTCATTCCAGCCCAGCTCGCTGCTCTTCTGCTATGGCATCACCGAAGACGAGCTACAGGATTGGTACACAGGTGAAGACGAAGAGATCTTCAAGGCGGAAGCTCGGAAGGAAGTCGCCGTTTTCCAGCGAATGAAGGGAGGATTTACCGGTGCCTCAGGACAATCGGCTAGCGACCCACAGCACCATCGAAACCTGTGCATAGTTGGCCTAGAGCAGCAGCTCATCTCACCTGACTTCTCGAGGAAGCGAGCCAGGACGAAGAAACTAGTCAAGTACGCCGTGCTACTAGAGCAGTCTAAGATTGGCACAGGCTACGGCGATAGCGATAGCGACAAGGTCGAGCGTATCGCTGAAGCAGCAAGACGACATTCGGAGTGGTCAGCTGCCCAGGCCAAGATGTTTGGAGACTTCCAATACATTCAAAGTAAGGAGTCCAGATAACGTTTGGCGAAAGATTTTGTGCTAAAACTACAACTACAACCTGTACAATGCACCAATGAAGAATTTTGACAGTGATAATGTACAGTCAACCAGGACCTACTTAAGCAGATCACAACGTGTAAATAAGATAATGCAAGAATTTTTGTTAACATCAATAAATCAACACGTGCAAGAACAAGAAGTTCATCTTGGCAAGAGTTTTACACTTGAACTTGATCGAAAGGGCGAAGCCAGTCACCTATTCAACATCAAGTAAAAGTAGTAAGAGCAATCAACAGCAAGAGCAACCAAATCCAAACCCAACCTTGGCAACTCGACCGTTCTCAATCTCTCAAGTCAGCATTGATATTGATATTGATCAATCTTGCGACGATTCCTCAAGCTCAATCTTAAGTTGTCTCAGGCCTTTTAGGCTATCAGTTATTTCGTCCTTAGATTACTATTAGAGCAGTGGCTTCTCTTTGGTAGAGAAGGGTGGTGACGAGTGCCATGGAGTCGTGGTAACTATATAACCCCGAAGATAAAGAGCGAAAGGCCTTAGCCAGTCTTAACGGCCGTTTCTACCGCTATTGCACGAGCACTTTGCTTTCACAGCCTTTCCCCTTTTCACCTCCTCAGAGATTGGTTCCGGGTTCCGCCCATGACGAGTCGAGAGAGACCATCACAAGCAAGGTGAGAGCGCATACATCTCCTTTGTCTATTCTATGGTGGTTGCGTGCGCAAAGAAAGTGGTGACAGCTTTCCTCGGCATGCATGCTATCTAATAGCCGCAGACATGGTGATATACCACGACAATTGACGCCGACACTGCATGCTCAAGAGTTATTTCACAATGCCGATATCACGTGGTGGAATCTTGTGAGTTGCAAGCAGCATCACAAGTAGTGGTTGATCGACGTCGTGATCGAAATCGACGAAAGTTAAGGCAAAAGCATCGCCAAACACAAAGTAATCAATTGGCTTGGATACATGGGGGAAGAACTCACTATTACAACGTCACATCTTTAACATATTTATACAAACATCACGTAGCAGCTACACTTGTGTGTAGGGAGTCGTGCGAACCCACAGATTTATTCTACATTGTCTTACCGGTACCATTATGCTAATGCTAATGCGTGAAACTACTACTGCGTCATAAGTAGGGCTCAATGCTTAAAGCAGATATAATTAAGTACGTTTGCATCGCAGTACTTAATTCTCGGGACAGTCTCCGACCTCCCTCTACTTACCGAAGTATCATTCTGTCTCCCTCTCTCTCAGAGAGAAACAGAATTGGGTGGCGGGCGGGTGATATCAAATCTAACCTGACCATTTATAACCCTACATAACCCATAAGAGTTTTGACTTCACTGGTACTGAAGGTATCCCCCCCCCCCCCCGAATAGTAGGTAATAACATATTCCGCCCGTCCAAACTGTCGTTTTCCATGCTGAAGACCGCCAGTGTTCAGCAATGGTAGAACTAAATGCCGGTTGAAGAAGAAGTTAGTGATTGATGGAAAAGATGAAGGCAAACTTAAACTTCTCTGACTAACTAAGACCGCGCAAATGAAATGTGCAGGGACAGAATTCGAGTACGAGGCCTCAAGGTGGCACGGCATTCGAATTCAATAAAATTTCGTTTGAAATTTCTAAAGGCCTTGAAGTCGAATTCTGTCCCTGCACATTTCATTTGTGCCGGTCTTAACTGGCTGCGGGAATTTGAACTTTTCCACTTCCATTCTCTCTCTCGAGCGCACAGCTTGCTATTGCATAAGAAGTGGGATGCAAACAATGCCCTGCAAGCAACTGCAGATAATAGGATTAGGATAGGACATTATCACCGCAACAACAAGTCGTAAGGAACAGGAACAGGGACGTGTTTGTCACGTGATCAACGAATATAGTATCATCTTCATCAGCACAACCATCATCATCCAACTCTGTCATGAAGATGAATGGACTTCCTCCGTGAGCGACCCGACTTACTCAAAGAGATTGTACGCATCAGTGTCAAGAGCAAGAGCAAGATCGCCATGAAGATAAATATGTTGACGAGTTCTTCCATGTCCAGCAATTTCAAGGCGACGGCTTCGTCTCAGTCTGCTGGAAGCAGAAGCAGAAGGGCAGCTGAGGTGAAGGGTAAGCGTGTGAAGATAGAGATGGAGAGAGTCGTCGCTGCCGAAGAGAGAAGCTCTCCGTCTTTCCATTCCCAAGCACGACGAGCAGATTCAAATCCTACGCAATTCTCCTACGACTACGGTGGCAGTGCAGCTGTAGCTGCGGCTGCATCTTCGGCTATGGTTGCCTCGTAAGCGTTGCGCTTTCACTTGCACGCTCCCCAATGCCAAGACTCCATTCAACGATGATGAGTTGATGTATCTTGCAGACATTTTCGAAAAAGACAGTCCTTCCCATGACGATGAGTTACGTTCCATCTTATCACTGGATCAGGAATGTACTATTGAAGACTTTACGTTTGAGCCTACACGTCCATACTCACCCGGAGTGCATGTGTATATCGTTGGCTGAATAATCTGCTCTTGGAGTAGTATAGCCATCAATTCATAATCATAATGTCTGAGTTAAAACATATCATCAAGGTCACTATCTTCCTGGTCATCATCTTTTACTCCCTCTCTTTCCATCACATCGCCATCGCCTTGATAGGTACCAGCCCCATCTTCTTGCATCGGCACATCCTCATCACCATTTCCATCATCCCCACCAAACATCATATGCACATTCACCTCCTCATCCTCCTCAACATACTCCTCCTCCTTCACAAACACACGTTCCGTAACCAAAGGTTGAGGCGACACGCCCTTCCTCCCCACCGGTTTATCCACCCAGCATACTCTTTTCGACGAAGACGACGACGACCTGTCATTACCATGTGCAAGCTTTTGCATCTTTTCGGGAGGACTACCCGTCCACTTGTTGGTACCTAGTGGTGTTGTTGTTGTTGTTGAGGAAACAGCATCCTTTTGTTTCCGAAACCCTTCCAAGAAACGTTCTCGGGCAAGTTGTGCTGCGGAAGCTCGATTGGTCCCCCATTCATTGTTATTTGTTTTGGTAGGTGGATGATTTGATTTCATTGATGACGACGAGGTGTTGTTGTTGAGGGTAGGTTTGGATGACGCCGTAGGTGACGCTGGTGCAGCCTTGGGAGATGCCATGACGACACCCAACACGTGTTTGGGTACCCACTCTGGAGGGTTGGTTCGATTATTATGAAATGCTGCTAGCTCATCAAAACGAGATTGTAATTGATCACGTAATTCCTTGTATGGATCAAGTTGTTTTTGCTTCTCATCACTATTATTTTCATCATCCTGTTGCGACGTAGTAGTAGTAGTGGCAGCAGCAGCAGCACTCAAGGCAGCAGTAGCATTATTCCACGAAGTCATAACCTCCTCCACCCCCCTCATCGCCTTACCAACACTTCCACCCCCGGCAATCGGATGAACAACCTCATTCAAACTCTGTGCATCCATCCCCTTGGATAATTTATCCAATGCCTTCTTGTACCGTTTAATATGTTTGTGGATGGAGGATGCCACGATGATGTCTTTATCGAACGGTATGGATTTGAGTAATGTCAATAGTGGTAATAGTAGTGCTCCGGTTGATGAGGGGGAGACTACCGCTGCTGCTTCAGTCTTTAGTGTGAAGGATGACTTCCTCTTGTTTGGTTGATTCGATGGTGGTGGTTGTACGACGGCATAGGCTTCGACTAACCAACGTGCCAATAGTTTCATTCCACCGACGGCTAGGAAGGTCTTCATTACTGTATGCTTGCTCTTTGCATGATTGACTGTCGGTGGTGGTGTTGGCGGAGGTGTTGCTATTACTTTGGTTGCTTCAGTCGATGATTCAGTCCTCCCCCCTTCTTCCGACTTGGTTCCATCCCCGCTGCTACCATCAGGACTATTATTGGTTACAACACCACCTTCCTTCTTCATCTTCATCTTCTGCTCATCATCACCATCATCATTATTATTATCAGGATGATAACGATCCAACTCCTCCAACTCATCAAGATGCTTCAATTCCTCCAAACTTAAATCTTCTTCGTCTCCATCATTGTAGACACATCGTCGATCTTTGACAGTAGTAGTAGCTGTAGACGCAGCAGTGGTAGTAGTAGTATAATTAACACCTCGTGGTATAATTGCAGTTACTTTGCCATTGTACCATCCAGAATGAAACTGTTTGCGAAATGTATATCCAACTTGGCCGAATCCAACTTGTTTACCATCGCTAGTCGTATTGTTGCTTGATGTTACATTCACAGTATCAGCAACATCATTTACTCCACCAATCAATCTCGACCCATCATCACCACTTTCACCTGTACTATGAATTACACCATTCTCCCAATCAGCAGTACGCTGCAATATCTCCACCACCAAACTTCGATACATCAATCCCTCCTTACAGTTCGGACAATACATTTGCAACAATTTCAAAAAGTGAGCCTCCTGTCCTTTTTGGAGGGTGCCCACTTCATTACTGCTATAGCTGTTATTACTTTTATGGATGTCAGCAGGATCCTTCATGGAGATGGTTCGCGGAGTGTCCAATGGCTGATGCGCGATGGATGATGTTGTTGCATCGCTCTCTTCGTCTGCGTTGGATGGAAGAATGGGTCGATGCAGTCTTGATCGCTGTGTCGCTGATGATGACTGCTGCTGCTGCTGTTCTTTGTTATTATTGTTATCATCAGTCGATGGTCGGACACAGCAAGAGATCAAGGCAACTTCAAGAGGTGACGCCAATAAATTGAGTGAAATCTCGCCGTCGATATTATTCGCATTATTTTTAGTATGTGTTTCCTCGTTGAGTTTCGCACCACCGCTAGAAGTAGCAGGACGCAGCAATCTAGCCGCAGCCTTCTTGCGATAGACGTGGCGTTGATAGAGATAGTCATCGATGATTACATTTGGCTTGTTGTTGGTTGCTTCATCCGCCGAGCCTTCTTTTTGGATATTTCCGCCGGGAAGGAGTAATACGTGAAATATTGGAGGCGGAGGAGAGCTGATGACTGCAGTAGCGATTTCATCCGTTGATGATTTGACCACGGCGACTGCTTTCTCTGTTGCTGTGCTGTCGTTGCTGCTGCTTGGCGGCAGGGAAGGGGGGAGCGGCGGCGGCGGCTGTTCCATCATGGTGGCTCTTTTGTGGTCATTTTTGAGGCTTCCGGTTCATATTGGGTTCCACCCCTACCACCGGGGACTAGACAGCATGGGAGAAGAGAGAAGCCAGATATGCTGTAAGCCCCCGCCACACAGATGACCAAAAAAAGCGTCCCGCCGAATATTCCGCGAACGGCCATTTAACTAGGGCGCCTCTCTAGTTAAAATTCGTCGAGTAGACTTGGACACCATGCACATCGATTCGTTGAAAATCCTCCAGGAATAAGGGACAGGATGCATAGTATGGGACAGCGGCGGCTTGCTTTGGGTCATACCGGTCACATATGTCGCATATCTTGGGTGCCAAAATAGCCATTTTGGCCGAAATGGCGATGTGATATACATGCTGTACCTGACCGTTATGACCCAAAGCAAGCCGCCGCTGTCCCATACTATGCATCCTGTCCCTTATTCCTGGAGGATTTTCAACGAATCGATGTGCATAGTGTCGAAGTCTACTCGACGAATTTTAACTAGAGAAGCGCCCTAGTTAAATGGACTTCCCGCCAGAAATCGGCGGGACGCTTTTTTTGGTCGTCTGTGTGGCGGGGGCAAGCATGCGACTCTCTCTTTCTCTCTCGTCGCCCTTGCCCCCGGTGGTAGGGGTGATTGGGTTCATAGAGGTGGAGCTTTTAAAAGCCAGAGGTACCAATTCCTACGTCGATTGGGTTCCCCCTTGAAGTGGAGTCCCAACTCTTTTTAAAGCTCAAGAGCTTTTAAAACCTTCCAAATCCCCACTTTTGAGCATGTGAAGGGTAAAATCGGGTATATAAACTCACCAAAGCACCAGCCACTCATGTTCGTCTCAAAAAGCTGGACCATGGCGTCCAAAACAAGTAACATAATAAAGAACAACAACGATGACGCGGACAAAAAATCCACAAGCAGCGCAAGTCAATGGCCGAAGCCAAAATTGTGCTGCAGCGGACGAAAAGGAAGGCTTCGATAGACGCACACAAAAAGAAGCAGAAGGAGCAGGCCAAGAGGGATCGGCCAGTGGCTGATTTCTTCCGTCGCCCCATCACTCAACACCAAACAGCCGCTAAGTACGGCTGGGGATGAGAGATGTAGCAGCGTCAACAATGCTATTAATAACAGCATCAATAGCGTCGGCAAGGATGAAGGTAGAACACTGGTGAACGTGGAGGACGGAGAGGAGATGAAATACACAACAATTAACAACACAACAATGAACAACACAACAACCAGTCCGAGGAGCGAGGAGCAGGATCCAAGTGAGGTTAAAGTTATCAATAGCACTTGACCGAGACTAGAGGCGTGTCTGCAACCCTAGGCATTGAGGAGGAGGAGGACAATCATGAGGAAGATGATTGTGACGAAGACGATGATGACGGCAGTGAAAAACAACAATCAAAAGAAGAAGGAGTTATGCACGAAGTCTTGCGTGCTGTTCAACAACGTATTAAATGCGAGGATAGTGAAGCGTTCCCAGCGTTGAGGACGAAGTTGATGATAGATTATGGAGAGAAAGTCAATGGACTATTCTGAAAGACGACATTCCTGCAATTTTACGGCAGTTAGGCTTGCAGCATGACAGAAACTTCTTCAATTATTATTACACTCGCTTGGACGTGTGGCGGACGTGTGGCTACCTCGCCTCCACTACGGTCATATGTCATGTGATGTTAACTGCAAACGCAATTGTGCGGTTGGGGTTCATGCGTACCCATCACATCCTGGCCGTATGGTTGTGAATAAGACTAATCCTCACCTGTCGTTACATACATATTGATTGTAAAGAAGAGAAGGACAGATGGAAAAAGATCGCATAGAAAGCAGCAACAGAAGAGCAGCAAATGTAGAGGTAGAAGTGGCGTAAGTGAAACTTTAGCAACTTTCTTGGGTTGAGATCGGAGGATACTAAAGCTAGTACTTCTCTGTGTAATTGTTATTTAAATAATGTATCTATTCTATCGTCCTTATTTGCTCCCTATCTATTCGGTGATACAATACATCATGCATATGCATCGCAATGTCATCTTTTCGAATCTCTTCCTCTCTTTTTCTCTTCTTTTTTCCCTCTCATTTTCTCTCTTTTTTCCTCTCTCCCTCCTCTTCTTTTCAGATAAAAAGCCGTCCACCTGATTCACATTCACTGAGCCAGCCCAGCTGACTCCTGCTCCTGCGGACAACCTTCAGCAACAGACCATTGTCATGGTCTTCATGTTCAACACACACATTACTTTAGATTATGGCTACAATATTCATTGGAGTTGAACGTGTCATTGGAGGAGAATCACCAATGTACTATTCCTACGTACAGCTACACAGCACGTGCATCGCTTCTCGACCACGTATCAAGCTATTTGAACTCGCTGTGTCGGGACTCCTCCGCTAAAGGGAGCGAGTAGCTGTAGAATCTGCCATAATTTGTTTAACAGATGAATTATCACAACTCTTGTATCACCTGCTACAGGCAACGGCGAGTGTGGAAACACCTCGGGTTGCAGCGGTGACTTCGAATAGTTTATCAGACCCAAACATCCGTAAAAGGATTGCGGCTGTGGTTTGAGATGCAACGCTGACGCGGAGGCAGTCTCACATGCATAACATGACGGATCGATGGTCGAATGTCCGACCGCTCGAGATAGCGTTGAGTGCTAAACTCCTAAGGATAGAGGAGTATAAACAGAGAGCTCTGCTTGGAATAAGATCGGCAGCCTCGTGTGCAGACACACGGGA